>JAASFT010000043.1:0-61320 GCA_023333885.1 Globisporangium parvum
GAAGCACTTTGTCCCAGTCACGCTCGCGTTCCAAGACCTCTGGTACACCGTGCCGCTCAAAGCCAAGACGAGAGACGACCCCACGAGCATCGATTTGCTCAAGGGCGTGTCTGGATACGCTGCGCCTGGCACGATGACTGCGCTCATGGGTGCATCCGGCGCCGGCAAGACGACGCTCATGGACGTCATCGCGGCGCGCAAGACGGGCGGGACGATCCGCGGACGCATCCTCGTGAACGGCTATGAAGCGACCGACACGGTCATCCGGCGCGGGACCGGCTACTGCGAGCAGATCGACGTGCACTCGGAGGCGTCGACGTTCCGCGAGGCGCTGACGTTCAGCGCGTTCCTGCGCCAGTCGAGCGACGTCCCTGACAGCTTCAAGCGCGAGTCCGTCGACGAGTGCCTCGACTTGCTCGACCTCCACGCGATCGCCAACAAGCTCATCCGCGGCAGCTCCATGGAGCAGATGAAGCGCCTGACCATCGGCGTGGAGCTCGCAGCGCAGCCGAGCGTGCTCTTCCTCGACGAGCCCACGAGCGGACTCGACGCGCAAGCGGCCAAGTCGATCATGGACGGCGTGCGCAAGGTTGCCGACAGCGGCCGCACGGTCATGTGCACGATCCACCAGCCGTCGGCCGAGGTCTTTGACGTCTTTGACAACCTCTTGCTGCTCAAGAAGGGCGGCGAGACCGTGTACTTTGGCGAGATTGGGCAGGACAAGCGCACGCTCATCGACTACTTTGAGCACATTCCAGGCGTTGCGCGTCTCGAGCAGGGCTACAACCCCGCGACATGGATCCTCGAGTGCATCGGCGCAGGTGTGAGCAGCAGCGCCAGTGTTTCGTCAGTCGACTTTGCCGAGGTCTTCGCCAAGAGCTCGAGCAAGCAAGTGATGGAGCACTTTCTCGACCAAGACGGCGTCACGCGTCCGTCGCCAAGTGTGCCCGAGCTCTCGTTTGCAAACAAGCGCGCAGCTAGTCAGTGGACGCAGATGACGTTCCTCGTCGGGAGAGCGCTCCGCGACTACTGGCGCAGTCCATCGTACAACCTCACACGCCTCCTTGTCGCGTTTGGGAACGCAGCGATGTTTGCCGTCGTCTTTGCAGGCGCCAAGTACGAAACATACCAAGAAGTGAACGGCGGCATGGGCATGATCTTCCTCTCGACGGTCTTCTGCGGCGCGGTTGCGTTCTTCAGCACGATCCCTGTCGCATTCGCCGAGCGCGCGTCGTTCTACCGCGAGCGTGCATCGCAGACATACAGCACACTCTGGTACTTCCTCGGCATCTCGATCGCTGAGATCCCGTACGTCTTTGCCAGTGGACTCGTGTTCACGCTCGTGTTCTACCCGTCCGTGGGCTTCAAGGGCTTCACGACTGGCGTGCTCTACTGGATCAATAAGGCGCTACTCATCCTCATGCAGACGTACACGGGTCAGCTCTTGGTGTTTGCGCTCCCGAGCGAGGAGCTCGCGTTTCTGCTCAGTGTGCTCATCAACACCGCGTTCTTCCTCTTCATGGGCTTCAACCCCCCAGCGTTCGCGATCCCCAGTGGCTTCAAGTGGCTCTACTACGCCACGCCCAAGCGCTACTCGTTCTCCATCCTCTCCGCGCTCGTGTTCACCGACTGTCCCGACGACGCGGCCGAAGCCGATCGACGCGACTTCATCGGTTGCCAGCCGCTCGTCGGTGCGCCGCCCAACATGCAGTACGCAAGCGTGAAGGAGTACATCGAAGACGTCTTCGGCGCCAAGCACGACGAGATCTGGAGCAACTTTGGCATCGTCTTGCTCTCGATCATTGTGATCCGCGTGCTCGGACTGCTCGCGCTGCGGTTCATCAACCACCAGAAGCGCTAAGCGCTAAGCGCTGAGAGATGTGAGCTGAGATCTGCGCTTCGGTATGACTCGGAATGCACAGACATATCTCTCTTTTGCGCTCGGATGCCTCGCGTCCGATCTTGTATGTTGTCGAGGGCTCTGCTCATCACTGCCTGCTCGCTTTGATGTGGGGGTGTTGATCGTGGCTACCGAGCGTCGTTGCCAAGTCCGAGGTAGCTCGCCAAGACTAGCCTGAATGGCGTCGCTCGATCGTATGGTTGCCATCGGCGGCGTTGGCTTAAGAGAAGAGTTTGTCTGCAGGGTTGCGATCTCAGTCCACCCGATCCGCGCTGCAGACATGTGCTCGTCTTTGAGCTCCTTGCAATGTGGCTTGAGCTCCTTGCTCCTTGACTTTAGCCTCATCGAACTTGCTGTTGAGCGTCGCTTTCGACACACCGATGACGATCGCAGCAAACAGAGCGCTCGTGTAGACAGCAGAGTGGCTGTGCTTGACCATGAGGTGAGGTGCTCGGCTGCCATCTTCATCGGGTCGTCGAACGGTTAAACACCGATCGGGTTAACGAGGATTTATGTAACAGGCGGAATATGAAACAGCATGTCTAAATTAACTCTATTTCGACATATATTGTTGTCGAAATCGAGTGAGATGCGACATAAAGTTCACATTGAGTTGAGGAATCCGTCATGCAGCCTCTTGTATCTTGATGTTTGTACACAACGTAGTCGTCTCACGCACAGCGTCGCCGAATGCAGCCACAGTAGTCTTGCGTACACTATGAAACGTAGCCACTCTGTTTGAACACTGAATAGTGAAAAATACCGCTGGAAAACCATTAGACTAAATGTTTGTATCTTTTAGGATGTTTTTACAACAGGCAAGTTGGCCTGGAAACTGTACGTGTTTCAGGCTTGTCAAAACTAATGGCCGACTTGGACATTAGTTTAAGATATATGTTAATGTGAATGTACTGCATAGAGGTTGTCAAAACTAGTGTCCACAACAAAAGTAATGAATTTCGCCATCAAACCGTGATACATACACGTAATCAAATCGTGATATACGTTTGATTCCAAAATACCTGCTTTGATGTTTCGCCAAACTCGGAAGTGTAGGATCGTTGTTCGACAAAGAGTGAGTGACATCAACGGAGCGCTCGAGCCCCTAAACAGAAGTACTGCCAACCTACTGCTTTGATTGGTTCATCACTCTGTCCCTACAAACCAATGAGTGATCAACGATCACCCCTCTCACTAGCAACGTGACAATGATCTCTTCGTGGTTCTCTCCATTGTGAATATGTAGTCCACACAATGGGTTTGCCAGCGAACAAGGGACTAACATTTACGACAGGATGACGTGGATTGTCGCTCGCAACGTCCCACTGTCGGAGGTCGAAAGCGACGAGCCACGTGCCATGACTCGGCTTAAATCCATCACAACATAGACGCTGATAAAGTACATGACTGCAATAACACGCGCCGTGGAGCTCAAGATCAAGGCGGAGCTCACGAACGTCATTGGGCTCATGTTTGACCGTTGGTGGCGCTACTCATACCGCTAAGTTGGGCTGCTTACTTTGGTGTGCTCTGAAGGAGTGATGAAGCAACCTCGCACGTGGCTTCGTTCCTTGATTTTCTGTTTGACCAAGCGACATCTTGAAAATTGTATGCGGTTGTGTTGCTGTTTACCGACAGGTTGTGGTGGAAAACAGTCAGCGGACGAGTGCTTGGGCAGGCTACTTGGTTGTGGTCACGATAGTGCTTATCAGCTTATGTCTGGAGTGTGCTGCTTTCTGAACACCTTGTTCCTCTCCTATCGCTACTTAGTGGTCATACTCGGAGCATGGGACTTGAAAGAGTAGAGCTTGAGATGAACGCAGTGAAAGTCATTCTAGACATCTACGTAGTTTAAGGAAGTGTTTCGTGCTCTCGGCGACTGATTTCTTCGAGGCTGCAAATGACTGGTCGCATCAAGCCGCCATGCGACACGCGCGCGTCAAGCTGACGACCTCAGTGCACTCGCGTGTGTAATGACGTGCTTGAGCGACTGATGTATGGTGGTGGGGTTCTGAGACTGATACAACAGGTTATGGATGAATATCATCGTTTATCGGACCTTACTTGTCTTATATGTGCTCTATTTCAGCCAATCAGCTATTGGCGCATTGCAGCCAGGCAACACGCAGCGCGCCCGTGCTACGCTTGTGAAGGGCTCGCGCTCTCATTCTTGCGCTCGCTCGAGCTCTCACTCATACGCTAGCACACTCGTGCTTGCAGCACTTGCGCTTGCACATGCACATCCACACGCAAGAACTCAAGTGTTCGCATTCGCACGCGCATCTTGCCATTATCAATGCGTCTCAATTGGCTTGCTTTGGCGCTTGCACACAATCACAGATACAACTCGCCATACAATAACTCACGCACACACCAAGCTCGCTCGATCAACACACTCGCACTCGGGCAAATGCACTGCCGACATGTACACGCGCACATGATGTCGCTGTTTGTGAGCGGCACATGTCTGCGGCCTTGCCTGACACGACCTTGTCGTGCAGCTCGCTGTTGATGGTTACTGACGCACAAGCAGAAGCATATGTACAAATTCACATATATACGCTCACGCTACTCACACCGTCACGCAATCTCATCACTCGCACTCACAAGCATGTACACGCACACGTCCACACTCGTGACTCACGCCACGTACTTGCTCTTCCCCTCGATACGAGAGACCTGTTTGGTCGAGTGTGTGTCTGCACTCCTGCTGGCTTCGCTTGGTCTACTTGCTTCGCTCGGCCAGCATGATGTGCTCACGTTCACACTTGGCGATTCTCTTGCCCCGAAGAGCACACACAGCACACAGAGGCACATACATAGCCACACATGTCGACGACGGTTAGATTCGAACCAACAACGCGCAGAGCCTGGCGGCTCCGCTGCTCGCGCCGATGAGCTGCGCCGTCTTCTTTGCGGCGCGTGCGCTCCAACAAATCACCCCCTCTAAAACCGATCACCCTCTTTTAACTTGGTTACAATATGACGGTCACGGTAAGGATAATGTACTGATGAAAGAAATCATATATTCTAGATGTTGTATTGTTCGATCGGATATTGTATGGCCGTTGGTCTCTATCTCAAACAGAGTCTATTTTGGTGTCCGACACTTGCATACTTTAATCAAATGAAGTGACTCCTCATAATTACTTCAATACAAAGTCTAACCGGCATTTCTTTAATCACTTTTCAAATCTTCCACAGAATTTAGTTTCCTGACTTTCATTTTCCAGACCACATCGTCAACTCAAGTTTATTCGTTCCGAACCCATTGCCCTCTTCAAATGTGACGAATGTTTTCTTCACATTTCATCACCCTCGCAGACTTACTGACTCGTGATCATCAGCAGAGAGAGGTAATGGTCCGTTTCATCGCGTGCGTACGTTCGCTCGAAGCAGCAAAAAAGACACTTGAAATTGTATGTCAAGAGGCCAAGCTTTTTATCCTTGGCTTAATCATGAGATTCATTACTTCGCGGAAAATGGAACCGCCAAAAACATTCTTGACGATATATGTGAAGCAACCAACGACGCCTCCTCCCATACGTATCTTTCGGCTCGAACCCCGTCCCAGACGATTTGTTCGTGGTTTTCGACACTAGTCGAAAGGACACACCGCAATAACACACGATGATAGCACTCGATGAAGCAACATCGTACATACGTGGACCAGCCGCTCTCACACAACGCGAGGCTATCGCTGCGTGTGCACATCCTGCCACGCACGCATTTGCTCATGGCATCGAAGGCATGGACGTACGTAGGTTTGCTCAGCGCGCACGCGCACTGATGGTCGATAGCATGAGGCAGACGCCGATTACGCAGTTCTTAGAGTGACTTGTTTGAGTGTCATCTATAGTCACACCTTCTTTTTGAAGGTCCGGAATATGTTCTTCAGGAAAATATTTATGTTCCTAAATTATTTAGGCTCTACAATCATAAGTCACTGTATGTGACTTGTATAGTGCCTGTACCTGTACCTGTATTCAGGTACAGGTATTGTGCTGCGCAACATTTTTTATAGTGCTGAAACTGAGGGGATATATTTGACAAGGCGTGATAGTGCTAAAAGCGAGGTTTTTGTGATGCCATGTCACTAAAATGTCACAATTAAGAGGGTTTCACTTTGAGCACGACCGAAACCTGCTCAAGTCGAAAGGACGCACGCACCGCAAGAACACACGACGATGGCGTCTCACGACGCGAGTGCAGTCGGGCGGCGCGTGCGTGTGTTCTGGGCGGACGACGACGAGTGGTTTGCAGGTCGCGTCGCGGCGTTCGACGCCGAGCAGGGTTTCTTTGTGTGCTACGACGATGGGGACGAGCGCTGGGAGTCGTCGATTCAGCTCGTTCAATTTGCCAGCGACGACGACCTGGTGGAACACGACGAAGAGGGGGACGAGCACGGTGGCAACAACGCCGACGAGAACGAGCAGCAACATCAAAAGCAGCAGCTCGGTAGCGCAAGGGAGGAGAGCAGTCACAGCGATCGTGAGGAGGAGAGCGAGCGCGCGCAAGTGGAGGTGCCTCGTCGGAGTGTTGTTGACCGAGCGCCGCAGATGATGGAGCCACCGGCATCTCCGAGCGATACGTACGATGACGAGTACATCGACGAAGAGAGCAAAGTTGAGCTCGAAGCTGCGCACGGCAGGCGTAACAGCCGCGGAGATGCAAACAGTGACGAAGACGATGGCGTAGAGCATATTGATTTGGCAACTGCTGTCGTCGCAGGCTCCAAGGACGCCAGCAGCCACAACAACACCAGCGACAATGATCAGCCGCTCGACAGTGACAACGACGACGACAACGAGCAGTCGGTCGCAATGAGCGAAGCGCCAATCACGTTCGAGAAGATCAGCGCGAGTCGATCGGCTGCTGCACGAGTGCATACCACTGCCACCAGCAGCATCAAGCGCGCAGTCAACAGTGCGCAGCTTCCGCTTCGAGGCGTGCTCCGCGGCCGCGTGCTACGTGCGAACCACCTCCCAAGCATCCCAGCTTCGAATGCGAGTCGCGACAGGCCCGCAGTGCGGCCACCGCGTGCATTTGTCAAGATCGCGTTTGCTGAAGCCAGTGAGGGCAGCGCTGCGCGTAGTCTCATGCTGCGCTGCAAGCACGCGCTTGCGAGTACGTCTGTAGCGCCGCCATCGCACGACCCAGTGTGGAACAGACATCCGTCTGACCGTAGCGATCACATGGACGATGAGCTGCTACAGAGCGAGGACGGCGGCTTTGAGATGCAGCTCGCGCCGCCACCTCGCAAGTCGACAGAGCCACCTGCGTGGCTCCAGCTCCGTGGCGACGTGCTCTTCTCAGTCTACTCGATCGCACCGTCGCCTACAGAGAGCAGCGAAGAGAGCGTCCGCGGCACGCACCGCCGTGCTGTCCACGACTTTATCGGTCATGCAGTCGTCTCGCTCCGCGACGTGCTCGAGCACGCGCTCTTTGAGTCGCTCACGGTGACGCAGCACTTGCGCCTGCAGACGCGGCAAGGAAAGCCACTCGGACGTCCTCCGTCGCAGTCGAGCGTTCAGTGGTGACTGCAATGACAGCGACAGCGACAGCGAGGACGCAAAAGCAGTTGCCTCCCTGGCACCTGAGCTCGTCGTCGCGTTTGCGTTCGAGCCAACGTACAGCGAAGACTCGAGGCGGCGCACCAACGTGTCGAGTGCCCAGGCAAAGCAGCAGCAGCAGTCAGTGCCGCCATCATCAAGCGCACGGTCGCTGCTCAAGGACCGAAGCTCCACCACTTTGCTAGCGTCTCAGCCGAAGACGAGCGACTGCCTCCAGCAGCCGAAGAAGCAGTCGTCAAGCAAGGCAACCAGAGGCTCGGCAGCGACGAAGAAGACGGCGCCACGCACGAGCAGCAGTGCGATCAACCGACGCAAGTTCACCAAGCAAGTCGACCAAGAGAACGCTGCGTTTGCCAAACGCATCGAGTGGCAGCACGAGCGACGTGCGCGACGCGCGGACCTTGCGAAAGTGCAAGCGAAGAGCAAGCACCCCGTGCCGCAGCACGGCTCGATGAAGCGTGACCACAAGGCGTCGTCGGGTGTGAACCGCACCAAGTTCCAGCAGCAAGTCACGACAGAGAACCGCGCAATGAAGAAGCGACTGCACGCGATCGTGCTCAAGAGCGAGGCGAAAGAGCTGCGCAGCCGTCCGACGCGCGACACTGTTGGCTTTGACGACCCCGACAAGGACAAAGCGCTCGCGCGCGACCGGCGAGAGGAGCGACTGCGTGAGCACGACTACCTCGCAGCGCGCGCACAAGCCAAGTATCAGCAGCAGCACCAAGTAGTCGACGACGTGGTGGCGCTGCAGAGCGACATCGCGGCGCTGCGCGCGCAGGTGTTTGCGACGAAAGCGTCCGTGAATCGCCTCGAGATCCTCAACAACAAGGACGAGCACTTGTGCAAGTGTCTCCGGTCCGCAGTCGAGTCGAGCAGTAGCAGTAGTAGTAGTAGTAGCAGTAGTCGCATCGTGCCTAGTGCCAAGCGCTCAGCAAGTAGCAGAGCCAGTAGTAGTGCAAGTACCGACAGCGCCGAGAGCTCTGCGAGCGTCACGCGGCACCGCAAAGAGCTCGAGCTCTTGCAGACCGAGGCAGCGAATATTGCGAGCGAGAAGCTGCGAGCGAGTCAGGAGCTCCAGACGTGCAACCAGCAAGAGCAAGCGCTCGACGGCGAGCTCGAGCGCTTGGACGCTCAGCGGCGCTTTGTGCAAGCGAAGCAAGCGTTCCAGGCGCGCATGCGAGGCAAAGGCAGCAGCAGGGGTAGTGAGCCGCGCCTCGCTCAAGAGATGAAGGCAAAGCAGCAGCGGCTCGAGCTCTCGCGCGATGAAGAAGAGCAGTGGACGCTCTACCAAGCGCAGCAGGAGCTCGTGCAGCTCCAGATCGCGGTCCAAGTGCTCCAGCAGCAGCAGGAAGACGAGTCGGCTGGACTTGGCGCCACTACCAGCAGCCGTAATGCCAACGCAAGAGCAGCGACGGCCGCGTGCGAGTACCTCGAGAAGAAGATTGCGAAGCAGAAGCTCAAGCTCGAGCAGCTCGAAGCGGAAGAGCGTCGGCTCGAGCACGAGTACGAGGCGCTCGTGGCTTCCGGTGAGTACGAAGCACTGCGCAAGCACGTGCACGAGCTCCAGCAGACGCTCTTCCTCTGTCAAGCGCAGAGCAAGCACGTCGCAGCAGCGCAGCGGCACGCGACAGCTGCCGACGCAGCGCTCCAGATCGAGCTCCAGCGCCAAGCGTTTGGCCAGCAAACGGAGACGGACGTGCTCTTCAAGCGCAAGAGCTAGTAGCAGGAGTAGCTCAACGATGTTGCCACCTCGGTCTCTCACACTACCGCTTGATCAGTCGATCGATGGATGGATCTACACGCATGCAATGCACTCGCAGCTGTCTACCACCCGAGGTCGCGACCAAGGAGCGCGCTGAGCTTGTCGTTGTACGGCGCGTAGAACGCAGCGAGCTTGGCGCGCGTCGCTGGCGACAGTGGGTCGTACTTGCGCGTGTTCTTGGCCGAGACGTCTTCGATGCGGTGCGGCGGGAGCTCGAGGAACTCAAAGACCGTCGACATCGTCGTCTAGAGCGTAGGTAGGCCAGCAGAGCGTCATCGTGAGTCAATGGAGCATCCCACATCCGTAGCAGCAACAGGAGCAAACGCAAAGAGAGAGAGAGCGACTGAAGCTACGTACGTGCAAGCCCTCCGACGTCTTCATCTCATCGAGCGTGAGCAAGAGCACGTTGTCCGTGCCGTACGCGCGCAGCCAGCCAGCGAGCTGCAGGGCGTAGAGTCCACGGAGCAAGTACGAGTGCGCGCCGTGGGTCAACGCCGAGCGCGCGCGCAGGACCTTGGCGTCAAAGTCATCAAAGTCCATGTCGGGGTGCACCCCGAGTGAGCTCAGCTCCTCGAGCTCGTCGTCGACGATCTGCTCAAACGTGCGACCTTGGAGGTGGTGGTGCCCGCGGTTGCGCAGCTGCTCCGGGTTGCCGTCCGTGTCTGCAGTCATGCAGTAGTGCGAGTACGCGCGGTCGACAGGGTTGCGCAGGATCGCAAGGACTTTGCGGCAGTGCGGGATCACGTGCTGCATGCGCTCAATGATGCACGAGCCGCCGAGCAAGTAGCTCGGCGTTGCTTCGCCCGTGAGCAGCGACGGACACTTGCGGAGCAAGTCTTTCTCAAAGAAGTTGTGGTAGTACGCGCAGTGCGCTGCCGCGCCTTCTGGCGACGTGCTCGCGGGGAGCTTGGCGTTCCAGCGCCAGTCAAAGTAGTGCGTCTCCTTGCGCTTCGCTGGCACGACGAGGTCGTGCTGCGTGATGTAGTCGTAGAGCGACGTCGTGCCGGCTTTCTGCGCACCGATGACCATGAACGACGGCGCGACGCGCGAGCCTGCGTCTGTGGAGAGGTCGAGCGTCCGGCGCGTCTGGTGCAGCACCATGTCGGACGTGAGGTCCATGTGCGTGAGCGGGTAGTCGTCTTCGACGTAGTCAAAGATCATGTGCACGCGGTGGTCGCCCCAGTGGTTGTGCACGCGGTGCTTGCTCGCGTTGTTGAGCTCGTACAGGTTCGCCTGCTTGAACTCGTACCGCGCCATGCTCTGCTCGTTCGCGCCGACGACAAACTCGACCGACGGGTCCGTGAAGATCGGGATGTGCATGCGGTGCGACTTGCCGACCCACGCGCCAGTGTCGTGGTGCACTGGCACGACGGCGTCAGGCGGCATGATCGCTAGGATGCAGCGGATCACCTAACGAGCAGAGTAGGACGCACACATCAGTCGACTAGCGCAGCAGCTACGCATACACATGGCACCGAAAGCTCAAAGACGTACGCGCTCGAGCGGGATCTGGATCTGCTTGAAGACCGGCTCGAGCTCGTTCTTCCACTCGTGGAACCACGGAAACGTGTACACGCGGCTGATGTAGTCGTCGCAGAAGACGAACACGACTTTGCCGATGCCCCACTTGTCGTGGCCCGCGCGCTGGATCGGCACGTTGTCCTTCTGGTGCACAGGGTCCCAGAGCTTCTCGCCCGCTGCGCGAATGCGCTTCTGCAGCGCTGAGATGTCAATGTTGCACTGGCGCTCGATCACGACCGGGTACGCGCTAGCGACTGCTGGGTCGAGCTCGCAGAGCGGCGCTTGCTTTTGACTAGTGGACGTGCATGTGTATGTGCATGTGCAAGCAAGCGCAGATCGTGAGCGCATGGACAAACAAGGCAGCAGAGCTGCGTGACAGTGGATCGAACCGAGCACGCGATTCGAGACGTACGCGAGCGGCACGGCGTTGGGAGTCGCAGTCATGGTAGCGATATCGCGAGCGAGGTGAAGCGCGATGAAGCGCGCGGAGCTGCTCGAGAAGTGTGCTCGGGCGTCCTGATGCGCTCGAGGTGTGTGTCTATGCGTGTCAAGGCACGCGCTTTTTGCTTCGTGTGGCGCACACGAAGCGAGTTCGCACTTTTGCGATTGATTTGCGCTTCTATTGAGGAGGCTGCGGTACGCCAGAGAGCGCTGTATTCAGAGCCGGATCGGCAGCCAGTCATTGGCTGCTGCGAGCGCTCGCGACAACCACCCGATGCCGACTCGACTGTCGCCTCCGAGTCGCTTCGATCGCAGCAAGTTTCAATTTTAAGCTGCAACCATGGTACGTCCCTCCGTCCCTCTCTCGACGTCGCCATGGCGCTCGCTCCTGTCTCGCTGCCTCGCTCGCGTCTGGTCCGTCGGAGGAGTCGGCAGTCGCAGCAGGCAGTGGGCGGGCGGCCCATGTGTGCGAGTGGGTGCGTGAGAGAGAGCGCGCGCACACCGTACGAGCGAGCACCATCTCGACCGGCGCTTGCCAATTGGATGCGCTGCTCGCTCCGCACGCGCGCGCTCTGCGGAACGACGTGTGCTCGACGATCTCGCTCCAGCAGCAGCAGCCACACAGCAGCGAGCAAAGCAACAAGCAAAGCAGGCGACCAACAAAGCAGGCGACCGACTCGTTCGCGAGCACTATTCAGTCGAGACTGTCTGGACTCGTGTGCGCGCGCATGACCGCCAATCATCATGCGCGACGGTCTGCCTGCTCGCGCGCTTGCCACCTGCTCGCTGCTGGCTGCTGGCTGCTGCAGGCTTCTCGCTGCTGCGATCGTCGACGCCACAGCTCTCCCTCCACCGCATGATCACATCATTGCGTCTCTTGCTCACTCAGACCTCTCCATGCGCACTGGAACGCTGTGGTCGCTGATGTGTCTCCGCTCTTCGTGCTGCTCCCAACTATCAGGGTATTGATCTTATCGCCGGTGGCAAGGTCGTCGGCAAGAAGAACCGCACGGCCCCGAAGTCGGAGAATGTGTACTTGAACCTCCTCGTGCGCGTACGTCCCCCACGCTCGTCCGTCGCTTGCTAGTCAAGGCACATCTCGCGCTGTGTTGCACTCGAGCCGGCGGACGACTCACACACTGCTCTGCTTGTGCCTGATCTCAACAGCTCTACCGCTTCCTCGCGCGTCGCACGGACTCGAAGTTCAACAGCATCGTGCTCCGCCGCCTCTATCAGTCGAACACGAACCAGGCGCCGATCTCGATCGCGCGTGTCGCTCGCTACATGAAGGGCCACGAGAACAAGCTCGCGGTCATCGTGGGCACGGTTACGGACGACATCCGTCTCCTCAACGTCCCGACGCTCTCGATCGTCGCGCTTGCGTTCACGGAGACTGCGCGTGCGCGCATCACGCAGGCGGGCGGTGAGTGCCTGAGCTTTGACCAGCTCGCGCTCCGCGCGCCGAAGGGTGCGAACACGGTGCTCCTCCGTGGCCGCCGCACGGCCCGTGAGGTGTACAAGCACTTCGGCCACAAGTCGACGGTCAACTCGGTGCACACGCACGACTCGGTCAAGCCGTACGTCCGCTCGAAGGGCCGCAAGTTCGAGCAGGCGCGTGGTCGCCGAAAGTCGCGTGGCTTCAAGGTGTAAGCAGCCTGAAGCATCTCGCGCTTTCGCTCCCATTGCGCTCGCTTGCGTGCGGCTGGGCACGCGCAGCCGTCGCAGCTGCAGCTCTTGTCATTGTGCTTGTACGAGTGCAGTGACAAGCGTCGCAGCTGCTTGCTGTGCGCTGCCCACTTGCACTCCTGAGCTCGTAACCATTGACAACGAAATTGGAACGCCACACCCACACTCGCATTTGCATGTTGCCATCGCTTGTCACTCCTGTTGCCCATTGCTTGTCATCTTGGTAGTCGGCGCTGGGTTGCGGAGTGATCAACAGAGTTGCCTATACAACGATCGAAACGCTAGCACAAGGAATAGCGTCACGCAACACTACGAACAACAACATGGACAACTGGTGCGGTTGCCTGGCTCGCAGACCGACTGCGGCGACTACTTTCGTCGCGACAGGATGTACTTGAGCTTTGCGACGATCTCCGCTGTCGTGTGACATCAAGCGAGACCGTGAGCCACGTGCGCTGTGAGACGCGATCGCATCATGCCAGTCCAACGCACCGCATTCGTAAGGCGACTCGGCTGTGAAGTCGGTCACGATCTCCTCGAGATTGTCTTTGAAGTAGATCTGGAAGTCCGACGGGTCCGTCATGAAGCGCACCCAGCCGACACTCGTGATCGGTCGCTCCGCCTACAACCAGCAATCAACGCACACACACACAAGTGTGAGCCATCTGCGGCGCATCGACATCCTCCTCACGCACGCCTAGCACTACGAGGGTCAGAGACGTACAATCTTGGTCGTGTTGCGTGATTTGATGACGCGCTCGCCCACTTTGCGGTTGTACACTTTGTGCAGATCGACGCCGAGCATGCGCTGCTGCTTCTTCCCGTACTTGTTCTTCTTGATCACGCGCCACTCTTTGAACATCGCGGCCGTGACGTCGTTGAACATGAACGTCTCGGGCGGCGGACGCACGCGGCCGTCGATGTTCGCTGTGTCTTCTGCGACAGTCGTCACAGTCACAGGGATCTGCGGCGCATCAGCGTATTGCTCTGTCAAAGAGATGGACACCAAGTCGCAGCGAGAGAGAGAGAGAGACGAGTGCGATAGTCCGTCAGTGCGACTACAGAGAGCAGCAACAGGGTCCTGCAACCAAGTGCCCAAGCGAGACGTACTCGTTGCGAGCGTGACCTCGTGCAAGTTGAGCGGCCGGAGCTTCGTCTGCATGTCGATCTCGTCGCTTGCGAGGTCGAGGCGCTCACGCTCGGCTTCGCTGATCTTCAGGACGTACTGGTCCTGGAACAGTTGCAGCCGGTGCTTCTTGTTCAGTGTCGGCAAGAGGTCCTGACCGATCGTCGAGCTGTCGATCGCAACGACTGTGTAGTCATCGCTCTTTGGCCTAGAAGAGACAGGTAGCGAGAGAGCGAGAGAGAGAGAGAGCAACACATGAACAAGTTAGCTCGAGTACGATGGATGAGCAACATTCTCGCTGTAGCCAGAAGCCACAGAGCTACGGCTTCTACGCACATGAAGATCTTGAGGAACATCTTGTCGCCAGCAGACGGCGCCTTTGCAGCAGCTGGCGCTTCGACCTTGTTGGCAGCAGCGCCAGATGCATCTGCGCAATCAACATCACCAGTCACACCCATGAGTCTACAGCTCAGCGCCTTCCACACGCGCTCTCCAAGTGTAGAGCCCAGTCGCGCGCTCAACGCACCTCCTGAGGCGTCGCCTGCTGGTGGGCACGCGTCCGGACGCTCGCAGAGACAGTACTCGTGACCGCCAGCGTCGCCAAAGTTCTTGATCTTGCGCGATCGGTCGAGCGCTAGCAAGAACGCAAGCGCGTGAGTTTGAGGACCTTCGCACTGCAACACTGCCTGCCACGCATCACGAGCGAAGCGCAGAGGCAGCTGTACCTGGAAAGTCCTCGTCTGGGTACCCATCGGCGTCGTGCAGACGCAGTTCGTAGCACTCTGGGTGGCCGTAGTACAGCGGCGGCTGGCGGTTGTTCGCCTGGTGGTTGCGCAAGATCTCTTGGATCGACTCGTCGACAGTCGAGACGTCGTAGAGCTACAGGCGTCACAACAGCAGCAGCAGCACCAGCGGCGGTCAGTCTGCCAACCACGTTGCCTAGGATCGTGACCAGCACGCCAGGACGCCACGAGCGCAAGCGCATGAGCAAGTGCACGCGTACGTCGATCTTCATCTCCGTCCGCGTCGGGAGGTAGATCGTCAGGTGCAGCACGGCGCTGCCCTCGGCACCGCTCATCATCACAGGCTTTGGTGCAGCGGACGAGCCCTTGAGGATCTTGTCGAGCAGCGAGACTTCGTGGAACGACAGCGGCGCGACGTCTTCGCGCTCAAACACGAGACCGTCGTCTTTCTTCTTCGCAACAGCACCAGCAGCGCTCTCTGCGCTCTTACTGTCCTTTGACGCCGTCGAGTCCGCTGTCTTCTTTGCCAACGCGTCTGTGGCAGCGGCAGTGCGATCAGCCACACGGTGTGAGCTTTCTACCGCAGCAGCCCAATCACGCGAGCAGCAGCAGTCGCAAGGCTCCACCAAGCAGCCACCTTTACGCACACGCACCGTTGGCTTTGCCTAGTGCAGCCGACATGCGGCGCTGCTTTGCGTCGCCGTTCGCGTCCTGTCCGGTCTCGCTCTTGTTGCCTGCTTTCGCGTCGCTCTCGTCGCCACTTGGCTTCCCACCCGCGCGACTCGCAGTGTCCGCTGCGTTTGCAGCAGCTCTTGCAGCAGTAGCGGCGGCAGCGGCAGCGGCAGCAGCAGACGACGTGGCAGGCGTTGCAGCTGTCTTCTTGACCAAGGTGCTGGTTGCGCCAGCGCCACTGCCGTTCGCTGCCGGCATGGGCTTGAACGACGCCATCTTGTCGATCCACGAGTTGCGCAGCTGCATCTCCATCTTGGGCGACGAGTTGTAGATGCGGTCGACCTCCGAGTCCTGTCGGTCGTGGAACGTCGGGCTGTTGCACGCAGCGATGCGCATCATGCCGACGACCTTGTTGAGCTCGCTCAGCTCTGTGAACTGCATCGTAGCTGGCTCAAAGCCTCTCTCTCTCACACGCGCGCAGTGTGTGTCTGGATGCGTGCGTGCTCGTCACACAGGCATGCGCTGCCTCACGGCTGCTGTTGTCGTCGCTCTCCGTCTCCGGCACGGGCGCTCTCGCTTGCCGTGTATCGTCTTGCTGGTGAGCGATGTCGTCGGCAATGTCGACCGACAGGAGAAGGGATATATTGCTACCCAATCGCCTCGACTAGCTCCGATTGTACGATGCTCGGACTTCATCGAGTGATATTGTAGGATATTCCTGTCTAAAATAGACAGGAATATTGATTTTAGACAGGAATATTGGTGCCAACCAATTGGCGTGTATCTATCTCGAATTTCGCAATGTAGATACGTATTGTGTAGTTACTATAAATTATTTGAACAATATGGCCGTGTCTGGCCAACAATAAGTTGGCCAAAGTTGGCCAGGCCAACTGGCCAACTTATCGGTTTAACAGGGAATGCAACAAGAGAGAACGACTAGCGAGCGAGAGAAAAACGAGGGAACATCTTTCCACGTAATGTGGAAAACTGGGAAAGTCTGGGAAAGTAATGGCACTATACTCAAATCAAGATGGTTGACTTGCAGTTTGTATAGTTCCATAGCAACAATCGAGAGGCGATCCTGTCTATCTTCACATACAAAGAACAAGACTAAAACGTTCACATGGAGGTCAAATGTCTGAATTTTGTGGACACTAAAAATGACCAAAATTGTAAAAAAATCTAAATTATCTTTCACAAGGAATCCAAAAATCGATTTTTTTTGGAAAATTGTCAATCGAGAGTTTGATCTGCTAGGTACGAAATCGTACGTAAGTGAGTGACTAAAAACATTTTGATTTTTGTATCGACTTGAACATCACGGTACTGCTTGTGCGTGGTCCACATGAGCAGCCTTGTTTGCTATTGTTCACCCAGTCACACACACACACACGAACGAACGAGAGAGAGCGTGAGAGCAGCTCTTCAGCAGACGGCACCAGGAGCGACGAGGTCATTGACGACTCTCTCGCAGCACTGCAGCAGTGCGTCAGGCGAGCAGACTCGAGGGCGGACCAGAGCGGCAAGCACACGCAGCTGAGATCGACGCACAGGCGCGTCGCCAGCGACACGAACAGCACGATGGCGAAATGGCTCACGTCCAACAACACGCCAGCGAGTGTCTCCACGGATGCTGCTCTCTCGACTGGCATTGCTACTGGCACTGGCACTGCTGTGCCTGCTGCTGTCCTTAGTGTCGGTCGCCCGATGCTCGCGCGCGTGCGCAGCGGGAGTCTCACAGCACTCGACAAGCCGCCAGTTGCGCTCAGCAAGCCGCCGGTTGCGCCTGCTAGCCCACCAGCTCTCAGCAGCAACAACAACAACAACAACAGTAGTGCTGGCACTACGACGTACGAGAAAGAGACAGAGGTTCAGGACGACCCGAGCGCTCTCGCAATGCGCGCAGCAGCAATGGCGATCCCGCAGTTCCGCAGCTGTCGCGTCACGAAGAAGACCTCGAGTGCCAGCGATGACTATGGCAGCAGCAGCAGCAGTAGCAACCAGGACAGCGAGTGGCGTATCCGCCGACGTGGACGGAGCGTTAGCGACAACAGCAGCTGCAGCACCAGCAGTCTGAACAGCAGCATGAGCAGCGCGCGGTTCTCGCTGCGGCAGCTCAGCGCCGACGTGAGCGCCTTCCGCTCCGGCTCCATGGACTCGGACGACAGCATGGACGGCAGCTACTCGCTCGTCGACTCGACTGTCGCCGCGCCAGCGCTGCCGCGGCCGCCGTACCCTGTCGATCCGTACCACTTCTACTGTCTGCCGCATCTGTCCGCTGGAGCTGTCGTCACGGACATTGCAGCGGCGCTGAACGACTGCGACGTCGAGCACTCGCTGCACGCGTACAAGTGCAAGTTCAAGTGCGTCAAGTACGTCCACTACAGCCACGTCGAGTTCATCGTGCGCGTGTATGCGCACCGCCGAGCGCTGCTCGTCGAGTGCCAGCGCCGGAGCGGCAGTCTCTTGCTCTGGGACGGACTCTACAACATTCTCTACCACAAGCTCGCCGACATTGTCGACACGACTGCTGCTGCGTGTCCTCAGAGTGGCGGTCAGAAGCGCGTCGGTGCGATGCGCCGCGACAGCTTGAGCGCGCAGATCTGGCGCACGATCTCAGTGCAGACGCCGTCGTCTGGTGTCGAAGCCATGAAGATCATGCTCACGTCCAAGTACACGGACGCCCAGCGCGAAGGCTGCGCTGGGCTCGCAGTGCTCACAGAGGACCCGCAGAGCGCGTACCTCGTTGCAAAGCACGACCTCGTCGGTGCGCTCGTGCGCGCAGCTGACGCAGACGACCTCGACATGGTGCGCTGTGCCGTCGGCGCACTCGCGAACATCGCAAATGCGCTCAGCTCGTTCTCGAGCGTCGACGTTGCGACTGATACGCAGCGCCACATTGCCCGAGCAGCGACGACTGTCATTGAGCTGCTCGCCAAGACGAGCGACACGCAGTTTGCGCTCGAGCTCTTGCGCGAGTGCGCACGCGCGCTGAGTGCATTTAGCCACGTGTGTCCGCACGAGATCGTCTCGAGCGACGGCAAGACCCAGCTGCTGCGCCATGCGCACCACCGCGACGCTCCGCTCGCTGCGCACTGCCGCACGGCACTCGACGCACTTCAAGTGTAGCGCAAGCGGCCTATTTAACCGTCGACCAAATAACAAACGTGTATCTGCCATGCCGATAGCCTGGTCACATGGCGCGTGCTACATTGTAGATCGTTCCACACTCGCTGTCGCACTACTACAGTCGTGCTGGTGCAACCGAGTTGAAGTGCTCACCGAGCGTGTAGTAGTGGAGATGGTACGTGAGCTGCAGTGGCGCGCGCGTCTCACTTGCAAACTCGTCGCCCATGACGATCACGTCCGACTCGGCTGCAAACACGTGGATCGGCATCTCGAGCGCACACGCGAGTGCGCGCAGCTCGAGCTGCCCGCCCCAGTCCGACGTGTTTGCGACGCGGTCGCAGTACTCGGTAAAGAGCGTGCGGCTCGACGTGCCAGTCGCGGCGCCGTCATCGAGTGCGAGGAACGGGAGGTAGTCGTCTGGACGAGCGCGCATGTAGTCGCCAGTGACGCGGCGCAAGTACTTGAACGCGGGCTCCTGCGCGCGCAAGCGAGTGTGCATGAGCGTGTGATCCGTTGGACAGTAGCAGACTTGCATCCAGTCGACGGACGTACGCTGCTCGGGATCGGGAGCCCGTGGAGCTTCATCTGGTCTGCTACGGCGTGGTACATGCAGTGCCCATCCGACGGAATGTCTTTCATTGCAAGCCCAAGTGGCACGAGCTTGCGCGCAATGATGTCGGCTTCGATCTGCCGCTCGCTCACCGTGTGCTTGTTCTCCTCTTCGATGCGCTCGCGGCGCTCTTGCTCCTGCTTCTTGAGCTTCTCCTGCAGATGGCAGTCGCAACAGAGACGAGCGACGCAGTCGTGAGTGATCGCTAGAGCCATAGACGCAAGAGCATGGCTGCTAGGTATACGAGAGAGAGAGCAGGTGCTGCGTACTCGTCGTCGCTGCGCTTTCGTCGGTCCTTGCGGCTTTGCTGGAGCAGGAGACGCAGCAACCTCTGCTGGCGCTGCAGCACTTTGCTCGACCGTGTCTTCCGACTCGTCTGGCTCAAGCGCTGCGAGCTCTTCTTCGTGCCGCGCCTTGACAGCTGCCTCCATGCTCTGCACCTGCGCGTCCGTGTCTTTCTTGCTCAGCTTGTCTTTCTTCGCCTTCTTCTGGAACGCCTTGATGTCATTTTGCAAGTTCTGTCGAGGAGCAATGACGAGCATGTTGGACCGATCAGTCCATAGAATGCAGCGCGAGCAGCAGCAGCAGTAGTAGTAGGATGCTTAGCGTACGCGCAGCTCGAGCTTGTGGCGCTGCTTCATCTGCCCCGGCGTCTCCTGCTTGCTCGCCATCGCGCCGCTCGTCCTGCTCGCTCACTGTGATCCGCTTTTGTGCGTGTGGTGGAGTGATGTGGCAGTCAGACTCGGCAAGAGTGTCATGGCACTCAAATGAGCTCGTGTCATCTTAATAGAGCGCCTTGACTTGACACGCTCGCTTGATGCACAGGATCAAGGTGATGAAGCGCTTCGTGACGACGACGACCATGCGAGCGACTGCAGCGCATCGCCAACGCACTGTCCTCTGCGCTGACTTTGACCAGACGCTGACTGTGCGCGATACGATCGCGCTCCTGTTCCAGCGCGCGGCGGAGCGACAGCCTTCCGAGCGTGCGAGAGCAGCGCACGCAACGCAAGTGCAGCAACTCGTGGCGCAGTACACAGCCGAACTGGAAGCACTCGAGTCTGTGACGAGCAGCTCTAGACTAGCGAGTGCGACTGAAGCAGCGTCAGCACCAGGCCAAACCTTGCCTTCGTGCTTTGATGCCGACGGACTCGACTCGTTCCTCGCGCGCTACGCTGCTGTTGATCGCCAGTCGATCGAGCGCGTCATCGCCACTCGCGTGCTCCAGGGCATCCACAGCCACGACCTCGTCACAAGTGCTGAGCAGATTGAGCTCTTGCCGTCCTGTCTCGTCACGCTTCGGAGCGCAGACGCAGCGTACGTCGTGTCGTCGAACTGGAGCGCGACGATGCTCGACGCAGCACTGAACCAACCAGCTAGAGACCCAGCACATCGAGCGATCTCGATCATCGCAAACGGTACGTCTACGATACGTAGCGACCTGCTATCGTCTTTGCCGTCACTGACGCATGCACATCTGTCTCTTGGCGTCCTATGTTCACGAAGACCTGGAGGTCGACGGCGAGGACGGCACGACAACCGGCGCGATCCACCTTCGCGTTCAGTCGCCACAGGACAAAGCGCACTGGATCCAGCAACTCCGCGCGATCGAGTCGACGACAACCCGCAGCACGGACGCGCCGCTCGTGGTCTTTGTCGGCGACAGCGCAAACGACATGCTCGCTATGCTCGAAGCCGACGTCGGCGTCGTGCTCGCACCTGCTCGCGACTCGCTGTTCCGCCAGCTCACGCATCGCTTCTGTGTGCAGCTCGAGCCACTGCGTGCGTCGATGACGCTTGCAGCGCTTGCGACGAAGAGGCAAGCAGCAGTCCGACGCACTGAGCGTGTGCTCTTCACAGCCGAGAGCTGGCACGACATCCAACGCGCGATGCAATCGCAGCGAGCCCTTGACAACACACGAGCGTAGCTGTATTGAGGCGACCATCGTCCCTTGGCTATCCACTGCAGCCGGACCAGTCCCTTCCATCTTGATCGGAGCACTGCAGCCTGCGCATTGCGACGCAGAGCGCGACGTCCAGGACTGCAGTCGACGCTGTCGGTCCAGCACTGAAGCACACGCCATCGACGCTCGTTCGTCTACACATCGCTCGCTCGCTCGCTCTCTCTCTGCCGAGTCACTCGCACAGATCACAGTGTTCACAGCTCCGACCGCCTTTACGCTCGCAAGCGCACCTTACAACAGGATCTCGTCGTGGTAGCTCTGCGTGAGCGTCTTGTGCGGCAGCACGACGCAGTTGCGGATGATGATCTCGGGGTTCGCCACGACCGAGACGCCAAAGATCGTGACGTCGCGCACGAGCGCAGTCTCGGCCGAGTTCACGCGGATCTGCGACGCATTCGGCGGCTGACCCTCGACGCGTGCCCACTGCCCGATGATCGAGTTCCAGCCAATGACTGCGAACATCACGCACGCATGGTCTTTGATCGTGACGCCTTCGAGGACGATCGAGTGGGCGACGCGGACGCCAGGTCCGATCGTCACGCCGGCTGCAATACTCACGTTCGGTCCGAGCTTCGCGGTCGGATGGACTTGCGCCGTCGGGTCAACAACGACGTTGCCTTCGATCTGCGGCGAGAGCTTCCCACCCGTGGAGCTCAGCGCACTCGGGTTCGTGTACCGAAAGCGTTGCATGTAGAGCTCCGAGCACGTGATCGCCATGCCCGGCGTCTTGATCTGGCACCAAAAGTCCCCAGTCTCGTACAAGAAGATCCGACCTTGACCTGCTAGCGGGAGCAGCACGTCTTGCTCCAAGCGCAAGTTGTTCAGGTTGTTAAACTCTGGGAAGAGCTTCTTGAGGTCGTACTCAATGTTCGCCTCGGCGCGGGACTCGCTCCGGAGGCGCTGGCGACTGATCTCGTTCCCAACTGTGATGAGCACGTCGTTGATGAGCGTGACGTCAAAGAGGTAGATGCCGCAGTTGATGATGTCGCTCACAAACGTCTCGGGCTTCTCGGCCCAGTGCAAGATCTCCTTCGTCGCCGGGTCGGCCACGAGGCAGCCGTACTTGAGCGCTTCGTCGTGGAACACGCGCTTCCCGAGCACCGTGCACTGGCCGCCGTGGCGCAAGTGCTCGTGCATCATCTCCGTGAGCGGGAACGAGCAGCAGATGTCGCAGTGGAGCACAAACAAGCTCGACGGGTTGCCCTGGAGGATCTCGTCTTTGAAGTACCGAATGCCACCGCCAGTCCCAAGCGCCTTGGTCTCGCGCATGTACCGGATCTGGACGTTGAACCGGCGCGCCATGGCGTCGAAGAAGCGCGTGAAGAGCCCTTCGTCGTACGACCCGATCATGACGATCTCAATGAGGTTCGGTACGCGCGCACAGGCTTCGACGTGGAAGTACAGCATCTCGCGTCCGGCAATGAGGAAGAGCGGCTTTGGAAGATCGAGACTGAGCGGTCGGAAGTGGTTGCCCTGCTGGTTCGGACCGCCAATGAGGATCACGGCTTTCGAGCGCGGGAACGCTACCTCGCTCTCGGGCGGCGGGTGCTGGTGCATCGTGTCGACTTGGTCGGGGACAGCGCGCGTGCGCCGATCGATCGATCACCGCGAGCTGCGAGCGCCTTGAGCCCGTGCGATGGTCTTCGTTTTGCGCGTGCGTAACATAAACGATGAGATCGCGCACATGGCGTTTTTCGGAACGTGAGCAGCTAGTTTAGCAAATTGATTGCAACATTGTCGTTGTTTCTGGTGTATTGGACAAACATGCGGCTATATTCGATAAATACCGGCTTGAAATGCGCCTATATCTGCACTTACTATTGAAATGGCTACACTGCAAGCGACACATGCGTGGCGCTAGCTGAAGAGCGAGAGCACGGGCGAGCTGTTTGGATTGCGTCGGTGGTTCCGTCGCGTCGTGCGCATGTGCCGATCAAACTTGCGCGTCTGCAAGAGCGCTGCCCAGTCCGGCGAGTCGCGGTGCACGAGCGGGTGCACCGCGGTGTCGACAACCGTGATGCGTGAGCCAGAGAGACAGACGCCGCGCTTTGGATCTGCTTCCGCGCCGTCGGCGGCATTCCCGTCCAAGCCAAAGCGCATGGGCCCCATCTGGACGTCGCCATTGCACTCGTCGTGCCGCACAGTGTACTTGTCCATGTGCACTGGCAGCAAGTACCCGCCTGTGGGCTTCACTGCTGCTGTCTCGCTTGCTGCAGCGTCACTGTCGCTTGCACTTGGAGCCACGCTCGACTTGCTCGCACTAGCACCAGCACAAGATGACGGCGATACGGCAGCGTCTTGACGCGCCAAGCGCGGCTGCCCGATCACTTTCATCTGCTTCTTCTCGAGCGTCGGGATCATCGACGCCGACGAGAGCGTCGTCTTGAGCACAAAGAGCATCCACTTCTGATCGCGGTACGTCTGCTTCACGCAGTGCGTCGTCGCAGCCATTGCAACGTGCGTCAAGCCAGCAGCAAGGGACGTCGCAGCAGCGCCACCGACGACCATGATGCTCCCGCGGCGGTTCATCACTATCGGGTCGACCTGCGCCGACGCGCGCGAGCGACTCGCGTCGATCGAACTGCGCGTTGGCGACGCCAACAACGCTTCTTCGTCGCTGCCGCCGCCCCTCACGAGGCTCTGGACGCGCGCGTGGCGGCGACTGCGCGAGGACAGCGAGTTGGGCTGGTAGAGCGAGACCTTTTCGCACTCGTACCGCACGTGGTGGAGCTCTTCGTCGCTGAGCGTGAGGATCGAGAGGAGACTTGGCACGAGCAGTCCGTTGTCGTCCATCGCTGCTCCGTCTTCGACTGCGAGGCGGTGGAGCGTCGCAGCGCAGATGCGGCGCAGCAGTGTCAACGGCGACGACACCGAGCGGCGGTACGGCGAACCCGGCGGGTCGTAGTGGTACACGCGCAGGAGCGTGTCAACGATGCCGAGACGCACCATAGCGACGCGAAAGAGGCGGATCGTGCTCAAGTTGGCGATCCCCGCGCACGCTTCGTGGAGGATGCGGTCGCTCACGACTGGAGCTGCATCGGTGCGTGTACTGTGGCCACTGCTGCTCTCGCCGGCATCCGAGAGACTGTCGAGCTCGCGCTGAAAGTACTGCACGCCATGGAGCAAGTGGCGCTCAGTCAAGCGACTGATGCGCGCACCACCACTAGCGCCATCGCCACTGCTGCTGTCGGCATCGTCGGCGTCAAACGGTTCGAGCTCTGTGCTCCGGTGCTCGGGCTTCGTCGGACTCTTCTTTCTTCGACTCGGACTGCGCGCACCTGGTGTATCGAGGTCGTTCCGCGCGTCTTCAGCCAACGACAGCGGCAGTGCACTCTCGTCACTGTCGAGACCGCTCTCGCCGTAGAAGAGCGAGAGGTGCTCTGCGACGCTCAGCGTGAGGTTCCGGATCGTAATCGCGCCGCACTCACGAATGCGCACGTCCGTGGCGACGGCTGGCGACGAGCAGATGCTCACGACGACGTGGGTCACTTGCGTCTCTGCGAGCGTCTCTTGCACTTGCTGGTACGTCGAGAGCTTGAGGAGAATGCCCATGCACTCGAACGCAATCGCGAGGCTCGCAGCGTGCGCTCTGTGGAGCAGTGCGCAGAGACTCACGACGCGCTGGCGCAAGAGTGCCTCAGCACATCGCGGCTTGCCTGCGAGGAGGTGGACCATTGTCGCAGTGAGGAGGCACGCGTCGTCGTCAGCACCGAGCGCGCGGTGCTCGAGCAGCGACAGCAGCCGCAAGACCGCGTTCTCGTCCATGAGGTTCAGCGCGAGCGCGTCATCGAGCGCAACGTTGTGGAGACACTTGAGCGCCGCCATGCACGTCTCCATGCCGGCGTCGCGCGTGTCATCAGCTGGTTCGAGCGTCCGAGCGCTGTCGTCATCGTCGTCGTCGTTTGGCTCAGCCGTGGCTGAGCGAGTCTCTGCGTCTGCCGCCTTGCGGTGCCCCCCGGCGCTCGCTGCGACCTTCTCAAGCACGACGAGCATTGCGCGCGCGACGCGGAGCTCGCCGTAGAGATGGAGCGAGTCCGTGACGAGCGAGCAGTTTGCCAGGGCTTCGACAGCAAACTGCTTCACGACCGGGTGGCCGCACTGCGTGAACAAGATCATGAGCTGGAGCGTCTTGCGCTCACAGAGCATCTCGACCCACGGCTGCTTGCAGCTGAGGTTCCGCAGCGCCATTGCTGCCGACGCACGCGTCTCGGTGTCGGCGTCGACGTACTTGCGGATGATGTCGCTCACTTGCGCGTGCATAAGCTCCTTGTGGTTCGCGTCGTAGCTCGAGAGGTTGCAGATGATGCCCATGGCATAGCGGCGGCTCTCGACCGTGAGCTGACACGTCAAGTGGCGGTGACTCGTGTGCGAGAAGAGGAACGACGAGGCGCTGAGCAAGTGGTCCGTTGCGCTCGTGCTCTGGAGCGCGCTCTGCGCCTGGGCACCGGCGCTCGCGCTCGCGTGCTTGCCGGCGACTGGCGCTGCGAGGTACGCCATGACGCCGTTGCTCAGGAGGCGCTGGTGGTACTGGTGTTCGCACGAGAGGTTGAACAGTGCCTGGAGCCCGATGCTAAAGACTTCGTCCATCGACGATGCACTCGACGATGTTGAGACTGCAGACGACAACGACGACGACGACGGAGTCGCTGGAGATGACGCGTGCGCCTGCTGCGCGAGTCCGAACTTGAGTCCGTCGTGGAGACTGTGGCTGTCGCTTCCGTCGCTATGGACAGCAGTCGTTGTCATCGATGCACCGGCGCTCGCGCTGTTTGAGCGCCCGCTCTGTGGCGCTGACGTGCTGCGGTAGAGCATGACCTGCGAGAGCTTCATGAGCGCGTAGAGCACGCCGTCTTCGACTGCTTTCTCGCGCGTGTTCAAGTGCGAGAGCAGGTTCGAGAGCGTCTTGGCGTGGATCTGCTTTGCTTGGACCGAGTTCGCGCGCAAGAGCGCCATGACAATGAAGTCCTTGAGCTCGGTCGACGTCCAGATGCACTGGAGCGTCGAGACGTTGCACGCTGCAATCGCTGCGTACTGCTGGCACTCGGGCTGACTCGTGCGGCCGAGACGATTGAGCGCCGTGGCGAGGTGAGCACATGCCACAAGCTCGCTCCGACCTTCGGGTGTGAACGAGATGATTGCGAACGACGCCGAGCATGCGAGGAGCGAGAGCGTCTCTTCGTTCGCATTGCAGCAGTGGATGAGCGCTTGGATGATGCGCCGGCTCACGTGGCCCGATGCGCAGAGGTGGTAGAGGCTCGCGGCGCAGAACGCCTGCGTCGTGCTGCAGTAGCCAGGACCACAGGACACTAGTGCGTCACTCGCGCTGGCTGCACCTGCAGTAGCCGCGACTGGCGTGGCGCGCTCGCACACAGCAATGAGCGCGTCTTCGATCTCGGGCGAGTGAATGAGGTTGTGCGTGTCGCCGCGCTGCGTCGATGCGCGAGCGAGCGTGTACAGCGCAGCAGCAGCGAAGCACGTGATCTGCCGTCGACGCACTGGCGCAGCGCGCGGGGGCTTGCGACCGAGGGCGTTGGCTTTCAGTGCGCTGATACTCAGACTCGGAGTCGCCGCGACAGTGGCTTCGACTGGCCGCTTGAGACAGTCGAGGACGAGCTCAATGATGCGCTCGATGTTGTCCGGGTCCATGATCTCGCTCGCCATGATGCAGATCGCAGCTAAGAACCGCTCTTGGTCGTCGCCGAACGCGAGGTTCATCGCTCTGTACTGCCGCTGCTCGGCGCTGCCCGTGCCGCCGCTCGCATCGTCACTCGTGTCTGCGCCAAAGAAGTGGAAGCCGTAGACGAGCGAGTGGATCACGAGGTCACCGTACACGATCTGCTGCAAGCGGCTCTCAAACAGCAAGTTGCACAGCACGAGCGAGTAGATGTACTTGAGCCGACCAGAGTGACTCGCATCGTCCGCTGCGAGCGCCAAGCGCTTGCCGTCGAGGATCCGCACGAGGTCGTTCGCGTACGCTGCCTGTTGCGCGAGGTTGAGGATCGTCACGAGTGCGTCTTCTTTCACGTCTTCGCCAGTGAAGAGGTTCACGCGCGGCGGCTGTGGCACTGGCGCTACTGCTGCTGCGACTCGATGGACCTCGGCGCTCTCTGCCAGCGTTGCGACTACCGATGCTGGCTCAGCGCGCTCTTCGACTGCGATCGCAATCGCATGGAGCAGCGGGAGGACCTGCGGGAACTCCATGAAGTACGCCGTGCACGTGTCGCTGAAGCTCAAGTTACAGAGCGCGCGCACGATGTTGCGAAAGAACATGCGAGCGTCGTCTTGCGTAGCGAGGAAGCGCTGGCGATCGAGCAAGGTCAAGCGCGTCGTCATGTGCACGATCTCTTGCGAGAACGCGTGCTTGCGCAAGTCGTCGTTCGACGAGAAGTTTGCGAACGCGCGCGAGCAGGCGACGACCGTGTGCTGGAGCCGCACTTCCGCCGCGGCGCCGTACACTTTGCTCCCAACGTCCCGGAGCGCGCCAAAGAGCAGGAGCGACAGCGTCTTCATGCCGTACGTGCTCAAGACGCCGTGGAACTCGACGTAGGACGAGAAGTTCCCGAGCGTCTCAGCAATGCGCTGGAGCATCCGGAGCACGGCAGGTGTGTTCGTCGCCCACGCAGGGCGTGCACTGCGCACTGGTGACGCAGTCGCCGGCATGAACCGACTGCTCGCGTTCCCAGTCTCCGCTATTACCTTCACGACCAAAGCTGCAAGCGCATGGAGCGTCTCGGCCCCGCCGCCCCGGAGGACGCTCGAGCAGCTCGCAGGGTAGAGTGAGAGGTTGAACAGCACCTCTGCGGCAAACATCGTCCTGTCGTGTGCGGTTGCGAACTGACTCACGACGCTCAGGATCCCAAGCTGGCTCTGCGCGGCGTGCGGCTCGCCGAGGAAGACGCGGTCGGGGAAGTCGTGGCTGTGGAGCACGAGGTTCATGATGCTGCTCACGACGAGGATCTGGAGCTGGTCGTGCGGTAGTGCGAGCAGCGCGAGGAGCTCAATGATCCCACGCGCACGCACCAGTGTCTGCGCGAGTGCTGCGTGCTGCGTGATGCGACACAGCGCTGTCGCGCAGAGGATCTTCACGTGGAGACACGGCGACCAGCTGAGCTCTAGGAGCGCGTGCGCGCCGCCGTTGCGCACAAACGCCTCGACCGCGCGTGTCGGTCGTCAAGTTTGCGAGCGTCGCGGCGCAGTACCGCAGGAGCTTGGGGTGCTCGACGTCGCTAAAGTCTGCGATCTGGTACACTGCGCCGCCTTGGATGATCGCGAGCTCCGAGCCTGGCTGACACGACAGTTTGTAGAGCGAGCGCGCACAGAAGATGCGCGCGTCGAGGTTCTCTGGCAACTCGCTCGCGCGGTGCGCTGCGCCTGACGTGTGGCTACTGCCAGCAGTAGCTGTCGAAGGCGCACTTTGTGGACTCGCTGGTCCATTCACCAGCGCGTTCAAGTCGCCGCGGATCCATCCGAGGCGCGTGATCGAGCTCCGCGCCGCTCGCGGGTCGTTGTTGCTGCTGCGTCGCAAGAGCGACGACGACGGCGCTTCACTGTGCGAGCCCATGGCCTCTGCTGCGGACGACCCAGCTTGCTGTCCTACAGCAGCGCGACCAGCGCTCTTCCAGCGCGCTTTGCTCTTGACACTGACGAGCGTCGTTGACGCTGATAGCTGCTCGTGCTGCTGAATGAGACCCTCGACGCGCTCGCTCTTGATGTCGCGAGCCCATGGCGCAGTACCAAGCGATGACGTGTCGTCGAGCATCGCCATCACGTCCATGTGGCGCTCGTCGCTCGCACACTCGGACACAGGCAGCGCGTAATTCTTGCGCACGCTCAGTGTCCCAAGCGCTTGGCTCGCCCGTACAGCGCGCACGAGTGACCGAAGCCGCAGTGCCGTCGCCGACGGCTTTGGCTCGGTCGCTTCTGGGAGTCCTTTGAGCGCATTGAGTGAGCCGCGGCGCTCGAGCGAACTCGAGCCCACGCGCGACGACCGACGCGTCTCGGGAGCCCCAGCACTCTGCGAGATGCTCACGCGCAGCGCCTTGCGCTCTGGCGCGAGCGACGGCTCCATGATCACGCTCCGTGGTTCGTCGCTTGCGATCCCCAAGCGACACCTTCGTCTCGCCAACTCGCTGTGGCGCGCGCCAGGCTGCTTTCTGGGCTACGTGGTGGGATGTGTCGATGTGGGTCACACAAAACACACAACTGAGTGTTTCTCTGTTTGTGCGCGCAAGTGGCAAGATTCAAACAGGACTTGGCTCGAAAAGCTTGCCACTTTTGCGAAATCTGAAAAATGTGGATTTCGCCAAAGTGGCAAGCTTGGAAAGCTTGCCAGTTGGCCTGGCCAACTTTGGCCAACTTATTGTTGGCCAGACACGGCCATATTGTTCAAATAATTTATAGTAACTACACAATACGTATCTACATCGCGAAATTCGACATACTTACACGCCATTTGGATGGCACCAATATTCCTGTCTAAAATCAATATTCCTGTCTATAACAGCGCTGGCTCGGCTTGCTCGCCGCGTAGTGCCCCCTTGTTCCATTCTTAGCGGTACACTGATCCATTTGAACGGTACACATCCTTCTGATTTCGACTCGCAACAGCGTGGGCACCTCAGTGGCGAGAGCGGACAGGACGCGCTCTCAGGCGCGAAGGCCTTGCGCACAAGTGGAGAGAGAGAGAGAGAGGAGAGGGTCTATTCGGTCAATGATAGTGAGAACAAGAGCCGCAGTCGTCCGTGGCGTGCTGCACCAATGCGCACGAGCAGCAGCCGAAGTACCATGCGACAGGCGAGCGCGAGCGAGCGGGGAGAGGCTCACGTCTTGCGCTGCGTCGGGAGCCAGCGGTGGTCCTTGCTCGCGTTCTTCTTGCGCTTCTTCGCCATGAACTTGGACAGCTTCCCGCTCTCTTGCAGGTCCTGGAACTTGGTCTGGAGCTCCACTTTCTTCTTGTCCTTGCGCTGCGAGGCAACAGCACAGCACAGCAAGCGTTCGTGTGAGTGGCAGGATACACACGTGGTCGTCTCCCACAGACAGCGCAGCAGCGACGGACCTTGAGGTAGAACGGGTTCTTGCCGCTCTCGACGGCTTCGCGCTCCTCGCGCTTGCGCTTCGTGAGCGCCGACTTGATCTTCTCCTTCTTCTTGCTCTCCGCCAGCTCCTGCGACCGCAAGTTGATCTCGTGCTGTCGCCGCACGCCAGCATAGCGGATAGGAGCCACACCGACAGCCAACACGTTAGTCTCTCCGTAGTCTCCGATTCGAGAAGCCCAGTCACTGCGTGTGAGAACGCATCACGTGCGCAAACGCACCTTGAGCTCCTCTTTGCGCGTCTTGCTCTTTGCGTTCTTGAGCTGCTTCTTCATCTCTTGCAGCTCGCTTTGCTGCAAGGCGCACAGCACAACGCAGTGGACAAGCCGCAGCGAAGTATGCGCATCAGTCAGTCAGCCAGGCAGGCGCTGCACCATGCACAAGCTCTGAGAGCTCTATGTACACCAGTAGGCGTGTCGACGCACCTTGTACTCGTCGAGGAATGCATACGACTTCTTGAACAGATCTTCGTTGAGACGTCCATTGAGCGAGTCGAAGCGCGGGTCCACGAGCTTCTTCTTCTTCACCTCGACGACGGTCTTGAAGCGCGAGACCTGGCGCTTAGACGAGATCTCGAGCGGATGGTTCTTGCTGCGCTTCTTCTTCTCTTCTGCGGCAGACTCGCTCGGTCCGTACTTACTCGCTTTGCCTTTCTTCGTGCGCGGAGCGCTGTCTTCCTCATCACTGTTGCCATCGTTGTCGTTGTCGCTGTCGTCGCTGGCATTGCCACCTGCGCTGTTGCTGCTGCTGCTACGTCTGTGCGGCGCGTCCTGAGCGTTAACGCTCGTCGGGAAGATCGCAAAGCCGTTCTTCTTCTGGCGCAGGCGCTCCTCGAGCGGCACGTCGCGCGCAGTCATCGTCGGCGCTGGCGCGCGCTTCTTCGCCACGCCCGACTTGCCGGCGGCTGCCATGATAACGGAGGTGGTGCTCACGCTTGCCGCTTGAGAGTGCGTCGCCAATCAGCGTTGTCCCGAACGCAATCGAGTCGATTGTCCCGTTAGTAGAGCTATACGGGACGTGTTCCGCGTGCACCACTCTAAGACCTGTAAACAGACAGATAGTGTACTACTCTGCGCGTGCGTCATCGGCGTGCGTCATACCCTTGCTTTTCGCACGCTCGCTATTGCCAAGTTTGAATCGAAACGGCGCGGGCGAGAAAATCGGAACCCGCTTGAGCAGCAACACCAGATCGATCGGTGGACCATCTCGTTGTCGTCGGCTAGTTCAAGTCGCCTCTGCTTGCACACCACTCGCGTGCTTGCTGGTGCTGCCATTGCTCGCATGGTGCTCGCTGCCAGCGCTGGCAAAGCAAAACTGCTTGCGACACGTGTCGCTAGACTGGCACTCGCTCGCGCCAACATGCTGCGGGTTGACGCGAATGCAATGCGGTCGTGAAGGCGGCACGAAAGTCGCCTTGCCATGGAACAGTCGTGGCGACGCAGCAACGACTGGTTCCCCTCACTCGCCCTCAGCTGCTGTTAGGAGATGGCCATTTCAACGAGAACACTCAAACTCTCTCTCGCTCGCTCAAGCGCGCTCACTTTCGCCAAGCACTCGACATGACGTCATTTTCAAAGATCTTCACTTGAGTATCGACACGTGCATCATCAACAGCCTGCGCGCAATGTTGACTGCATCAAGTGGAGAGCGGAGTTTCGAGTGCGCTCTTGTTCGAGTTGGTCGGAGTGCGAAGCCCCGCCCGCCGCCGTGTGTGTGTCGCACGCAGGCGATTGATCGCAGGCGGGCTGCTATCACGTCCGAAACCTCTGGCAGGCTCTTTGGGATATCGGTCTGCTTCGCGCACACACAGGTGGTGGCGCCAGCAGCAGCGTGAAACAGCTCGATCTTGGCGAGTCCTCTTGTCCAGTTGCCTCGAATGTGTAAACGAGGAGATCATCATGTGGTCCACAATAGTAGGTATCACATGTTGCAGGCCAAATGGCGCGAGTCTGTGGCAAAACCCGTCCTCGTTCCACGGCGTTTCGTCGTTGTTCATAGCAAACGACACCGTGTTTTGCCACATCTAGGTGAGGCATGTCACATCTCCACCTGCCAAAACGAATGAAGTCGCTGCGTCATGCCATGACGCGCTTTTTCGAGCCCTCACTTTCTCGAATGATGTCATGCAAGGGAATGGCTCGTTGAAGCTGGCGCAAAACGAGCAGACGAACTCGTCGTACAATTGGCAGTATAATATCCAAGACGACACGAAACGTCTGTGAGCCTGACTGGACAGCGCACTTTGAACAGACAGTGAAGAGTCGAACGATGCCATTCGTACGAGCCGATGCGATTCGACAGGTTTTTGGCTGCGAGCGCTGCGGACTCAAACGAAAGGCACTATGAAATGTGCTAGGTTTTCCAACGAGCGCAGGATATTTCTGGCGATCGGTTTGTCCTGTCAGGTGTGCATGTTGCCTCGTTGCACTCGAGCTGCTCCTTTGCTGCTCTGCGACTGGGACTGGTGCCTCGTGCTCGCTCGCAACGCCTCATTCATCAAGTCGCCCGCTCGCCTGCACGTGGCTGTCTGCCGCCGTCGCTGTCTTCTCCCCCGCTCACACGCTCACGCACACACTTACGCACACGCAAAGATCATGGAGAGCCCGACCAACACGACGTTTGACGCCCACCGCCAGCTCAGCTGCTTCCTCTCGCTCAGCGACGACGACGAGATGGCGCAGATGATCCTCGAAGAGCTCTCGTTCCCGCGCCGGTCGTACATGAACGTCGCCGCGACGCTCGCGAGCTCGCCGTCGAGCAAGCAGTCCGAGAGCGGACTCAACTCGATCTCCGAGGGCGACAGCGAAGAGGACGGCGACGACGACAACGACGCATAGAGACGCACGCACGTCGAGCGTCGCGCCTCCAGTGAGCGCCTCTAGACTGACGCCTCGTGAGACCGACCAACGACCTGCCGTGTGACTGTGCGCGTACGAACGCAACCGATCCGCTACCTGTGCCATACTCCCTCCACTCAACACCACCACCCGCCACGTACGCACACACGCACTCGTCCACGACGCCTCATGCCCACGCGAGCGAGATCAGCTGTAGGAGCCACCCGCGATATTTATGAGGTTCTAATGGCAACAGCGCACTCCTCCGCTCGTTCGCGCTCCTCTGTCTCTCTGTGTGCGCCTCTCTCTCTCTCTCTGTCTACCGCTGCTTCACGCAGACGCGTGCCTGTTGGCGGGTCTGACAGGTCTCTTGGTGGCCACTACGGCTGCTTGAGTGCTGCGCCGTCGCTGCTGCTGCTCTCGGCGCGCAGGAGGTTGCTGGAGATGTCGTTGCTCGTGACCCACGCTGCAACGTCTGGCGGCATTGCTGGGCTCGCTCGTGGCACGGCGTCGTCACGGGAGCGACTCGCGAGCTTTGCAACGAGCGCGTCGGGTCCCAGTGCACCGAGCACAGTGTTCTTCACGAGCACGATCGCATGCACAAACGCCTTGCCGTCTGCTCGCGTCGTCACGAACCGATGCTCGACGTAGAACGCGCGCGCGTCCCAGCACCGCACGCGCGTCTCGAGCACGTACGCGTCGCCGAGCACGAGCTCGCGCCGAAAGCGCACGGTCTGCGACCCGACGACGAGGTTCCCGCCGTGCGCGGTCAAGATCGCCCACACGCCATTGCGCTGCCGTACAGACAGACACATGGGACACATGGACGTGAATGAGCACACAGGAGCGTTCGTTTACGCCAATCGCACATCCCCACGTGTCGTCGATGCATCGCTGGCTGCTTGCGACTCCGCAACAGCCTCGGAAAGACTGCGACCACTGTGCAAGTATGTACCTTACCTGCCAGAGGTCGCGCCGGCCAAAGCCGCACTCGCGCAGGAACCGCGCGTTGTTGCAGTGGCCATTGCGGTCAATGTCGTTGAGCAGGATGCGACCGCGCACTGCGCTCGCGTCCAAGAGCGCGCGGCGCGGGAGCGCTGGCAGGAACGCGTGCGCGCGCAGCCACGACTCGCTCGCGTTCCACGCCATGCGCGCAAAGTACCACGCATCGCAAACGCAGAACGCTGATAGCACGCCGAGCGCGAGGCCAGCGACTGCGCTCGTGCCGCACACGATGACGCTCAGCGCTGCGACTGCGAGTGGCGGACACGCCAAGAGCGCGAATGCGAGCGTCTTGCGCGCCATGCGAGTCGCGAATGTCGGGACGCGCGATCACGTGCGCCTGGGTGCGGTGCTTCTGCGTGACGGCCGCAGCTCGTGTTGGACGCAGCGCACGCGACGAGAAATGGTGGATGGGAGTGAGCGCACATGCTCAAGCATGTCGATACCTCAGACTCGTTTTGCTTCAATCAAAATAGCAACAATGCATTCCATGTTGCAAAGCAAAACGAATGCAAAGTGTGTACACATAGTGTTTTGCCCCACGAACAGCAACGACACGAAAGCGAGCCAAACGCAGCGAGTCGAGAGTCGAGACGAGACTGCTGCTGCGTCAAGGGCAGTGGCGTGACGCTGGCTGTTCTCTCTCTCTCTCTCTCTCTCGATCGCTACAGACATCGGGCAGTGGCTAGCGTCGCAGTCGCAATGGACGCGCAGGTGCGCGCGTTCGAGTACGAGATCGCACAGCTGAGTGAGCGCGCTGGCGCTGGCGATGCGAGCGCTGTGCTCGAGAAGCAGCGGCTGTACGCGCGCGTGGGGCAGTTCCTCATGGGCTCGTTCGACGGCCACTGGTGGTGCCGCTTCCCGTCGCTCATGGTCTTCATGATGCGCTTGCTCGAGCTGTATCCAGCGACTGAGAGCGTCCGCGCGTTCTACGACAAAATGGCTGCACAGCTCAGTCGCTGCTGCAAGTGGTGCGTCGCGTGTGCTGCCTCGGAGCTTGTCTGTTGTGCGTAGCGCTCGCGTGCGCCGACTGACGCCTGTAGCAATCGCACGCAGTGTTGACATCTACCACGCGTCGCTCCCGAGCGTGCGCATGGAGCTCGAGTACGAGTTCACGCCGGCATCGATCACTGCGTTCTTTGCGAAAGTCGCACAGCTCGACGCTGAGCGCGTCCACAGCGCGCTTACGCTCAAGACGATCGACCCAACAGTCGGTGCGCTCATGGCGAACGTCGCGAAAGCGTCGCGCACGGAGAGAGAGAAGATTGCGACGACTGTGTCGACGACGTTGTACGAAGTGCTGAGCCAGCGCCGCTTGCTCTCGGACTTTCGCATCGTGCGCGTGCTCTCCAAGGTACAGACGTGGCTGCTGCTACTGGCCACCGCAGCGGCGCTTGAGTGGCTCTAGCGCTCACGACTGTCGTGTGGTTGGCTCTGTGTGTGTGCGTACGATGCAGTGGCTCGCGTCAGCGCCGCCAGATCTGCGCGAGCTGCTCGACCTCGACCTCTTGCGCGAGTGTCCTGGCGTGTACCAGCTGCTCGTGTCGCCGGACTCGGGCGTACGGTACGTTCGTACCTACTGCTGCTGTGCGAGAGCGTCGCAGTCGACGGGCAACGCTGTTGAATGTCTCCTGCGCATGGGACGATGCTGCTGCTGCTGCTGACGATACGTCTGGCGCTAGGGCGTGGGGCATTGCGCTCGTGCACAAGTTTGGCGCGATCGACTTGGCGAGCGACAGCAGTCCGGACCAGCAGCAGCCGCCGTTTGTGAAAGTGCTCGACGAGTGGATGTACATCCTCGAGAGCGCGTCGTTCAACGTCTCGGTCCTGACGCTCGACTTGCGAACGACGGAGGAGCTCCCACTTGTGCGTCTCTGTTGGTACTCGTCGTCGCGCAGGTCCTCTCAAGACGCCTCGATGTGCTACGTTCTCACGTCGCTGCGTGTGTGAACGAGTGGCTGCAGTTCCTCGAAGCGACGACCTGCATCAAGACGCCGACGAACCAGATCCTCTGGGCTGCGCTCGACACAGTCATGCAGGTGCGTCTCGTGTGGCTCAATGCTATGACTCTTGAGGTGTGAACCGATCTGTCGACTGGCGACTGACCTGCTGTCCTTGTCCGTCCGTCTCCCTCGCTCAGCAAATGGACGAGACGAGCCTCGAAGTGATGCTCGAGTCGTTCGACAACCTCCCGGACCTCGTGTTCAACTACCTCAACGACGCTGACCCAGCGAGCACGAACCAGCAGATCACGTTCGTTGTACGTCGCGACGCGACTGTGGACTGAACTGCTGGCATCGATGCTAGAGCTGGCGCCGACTGATGGACGCTGCCTCCCACTGCTGCTCGTGAGCAGATCTGCAAGTGCTACGCCGTCATGCTCCGGTGTCTCGGCCATCGGTTCTGGAACCACACAGTGCACTCGCCCAAAGTCGTGCTCGACATGGTGCTCCAGCACTGTCAGCTCCCGTCCTGGCGCGTCTACGTCACGAAGCAGCTCATTGAGCTCTTGCCGCCGCTCTTGGCGTCGAGTCGACCGCCGCAGCTCTCGAGCAAACAGGTGCGTGCTGACTGCCTGACGAACAGACTGACTGGCGATCTCAACAGTGTGGACCGGTTCTGACAGACGTGTGGCTATCTGTCTGATGCCGCACCTGGCAGTCGAACCGCCTGAAGCTCGACTTCTATCTCCAAGCGCGCGAGCGCCTGCTGCTCTTTCTCATCGACGCCGCGCGCCGCCCTGCGCACTTTGCCGACTCGACACTCACAGTCGCAGCAGCCAAAGCCGTGTCCACGATCATCTGCGACTGCTACGACCCGCGGCTCCAGTCTGTCAATGCAGCTGCAAGCGCAAGTAGCAAGGCACAAGCGCCAGCACGCGACGACGGCGCTTTGCCCGAGTCGCAGCTCATTGACTACTCCGTGTCCGAGAGCGCGTTCTGGTGGCCATGCGGTCTCAACGCGCGGCTGTTGAGTGGCAGCAGCAGCACAAATGTCGAGACGCTCGAAGCGCTCTGGGCCACGAACTTGTTTGACGTGATTGTGAACCCGAACGGCGTGCTCGCGCTCATTGACCACGCCGCGATCACATGTGCGACGATCTTGAGCAAACACTTGCTCTTGGTGCGCTACGTCGTGTTCACGTGCGTGATCCGACGCGACGACGGCGTGACGCAGACGACAGTCGAGGCGATGACGAAAGGCAAGCCGATCATCACGCTCTTGCTCGAGAAGCTCTGCGCGTGGCCCGCGATCGCAACGATCCCCGTCGCAGTCCACGGCGCGCTCTTTGAGTCGATCGGCGGCATCTCGGAGGTCCTCAATGTCGTTGACGCCCATGAGCGTCCGAGCGAAGAGCTCGTGAGCTTCACTGCAGTGCTCAAGCAGTACCAGCTCCACCTTATGGCGTACCTCACGCGCATCTGCGACGAAGTGCTCGTGAAAGGGTTGATGAATCCGCTGCGGTTCCCGGTCGTGGCGCAGCACACGACACTGTGTCTGCTCAGTCCGACGCCTGCGATCGACCAGAGCATGAAGCGGTGCGTCGAGCGTGAGGCTCTTGTGTGTGCGTGTGTGCGTGTGTGCGTGAGTGGCGAGACCGCTTGGGCTGACACTGTGGGCTCTTGTGGGCTTGGCTGCAGCCTCTTGGCGCACGTCGCAGCGGCAAAGAACGCACCGGCAAAGCAGCAGTCTGTGCTCGAGTCGTTCCTCATCTCAGCGCATCGCAACACCGAAGCGTACTTGCGCGGCGTGCTCTCACTGCTCCAGTCGCTGCGGCTGTTCGACTTTCACGCCGCAGTCGCGCTCCCGACGCTCAAGAAGATCGTGTTCATCTGGTCAAAAGTGTTTGAGATGCTCGGGACGTCGCTCCAGAAGATCTTGAGCGACGCGTCGACTGCTGCCGCTGCGGCGTCGGCGCAAGCTCCGCTGTCGAGCAGCGCGGCCGCGACGGTGAATCTTCAGAAGCTCCCAGTCTTGATCAACGACTTTCTCGTTGCGCTCCTGACAAACCTGTACGGTCCAAGCAAGACAAAGACTGGCGCGCCTGCTCCTGCGACTGGCCTCGCGGTGACGCTGCCACGTGGCATCGACGACGCTGTGCTCGTGCGCATCCTCGACTTTGCGCTCTCGTTCTGGGTCTTCTGGACCGAGGTCTTGAAAGACAAGATGGCCGGGACGAAACGATCCGCGGGGCTCATTGCACCGTTAGTCCGGTGCATTGAAACCGGGTCTGTCGCTCAGCGTCCACGCGCTGCGGAGCTCTTGATGCTCGTGCTCGAGACGCTCTTGCGCAGTAGCGTCGCGCTCGATGAAGCCGCGCTGCGGTACGTCGAGAGCGTCAAGAGCGTCGCGGCGTCGATCGAGTCGAAGCGCTCAACAGACTTTGCACGCATGGCTCGCAAGTTCCGGCAGTTGGACCACACCTCCGGCTTCTTCACACGCAAGACAACGGTTGCAGAGTGGCGCACGCTGCGTGACACGGAGCCATCGCTGTCAACATCGTCGTCCACGTCAGGGACTCGGTCAGCAGCGTCACTGTTTGGGTCGACCGCTGGCTCCACTGCCGCCTCATCGTCTCGGACAGGGTCGAAAGCGCCAAAGCATAGCGATGCGATCGACCTCACTGGCTCTAGCTCTAGATCTAGCAGCAGCAGCGCTCGAGGAGGGACGTCCGCATCGGCATCATCGTCGACGCGACCGATGAGTGGCAAAGCCGCTGCGCGAGCGCAGTCGCGCGTGACTGTCGACCTCACTGGCATTGACGACGCATCTGCAGACGCACTCGCTAGACGGAACCACAGCTTCTACACCGAGTCCGACTACGTCACGCCGCGGACGCGCGAGCCATCGCCGATGGACCGCGACGCGAGCGGCAAGAGCAGCAGCAGCAGTCGAGGAGGCAGCAAAGCAGACTTTAGCATATCCCAGGTCGTGCGCGGACTCGCGCATGCGCACGGCAGTGCGTCGCAATCCCGCTCGTCATCGACTGCAAAGACTGACGAGCGCCTCGCACTGCACGCCAAGCAGCAAGCAGCGGACGCTGAAGCCGAAGCCGAAGCGCAGGACGAAGCGCTCCAGTTTGCTGGACTCTTCCACCGCATCAAGCACACGCAGAAGGCGATCCCAGTCTGCTCGCTCCTGCCGTTCTACCGCCAACTGCTGCAGCTCTGCATGCCGCAGCTCCTCACGCGCGCGTTCGAGAACGAGCGGTCCGATCGCGTGCTCACTGCGCCAGCACAGAGCTTTGGCAAGAGCGCCGAGTACGTCAGTGCGTACTTGCCCCTGCTGCTTGAAGAGTGTTCCAATGAGCTCCACGAAGGGCTGCGCAAGTTCTACAACAGCAGCGGCGGCCACTTGCTCCGGTACGAGTCCGAGAAGCCGCGCGAAGGCATGCGGTGTCTGAGCTTTACAATCGCAGACGTCGACGAGTCGGCCGTGACGCAGAGCTTCTTCTTCAAGCAGCAGCAGCGCCACCGTGGGACGCCCAAGGACAAAGTCTTTCGCAACGGCGACGTTGTGCTCATGCGGACGGTTGCGAGTCCGAGTGCGAGCCGCTCCGAGCATCACCACGTCGGTGGCTTCCTCGGGACGCGCGAGTTCCTCGGCGTTGTCTTGATCAGCGACGTCGAGAAAGGCAAGAAGCGCGTGACGACTGCGATGAACAACAGCAGCACTCGAGGCGGCGGTGGCAAGCGCGAGAGCAGCGCAGACGACGAGCAAGAGTCGGTGAAAGTGCTGTTTCTCAACGACGGCGAGCTCGAGAGCGTGACCGACGACGTCCCTGCGTTCTCCGTCGAGACGCTCGCAGCGAGTGCGATCGCCGACTCGGAGTGGAAAGTCCACTGCGTCGCGAACTTGACCACGTCGGCGCGCGAGTACATCTCGCTCCGATCCGTTGACATGCTCCCGGAGCACTTGCGCACGACGATCTTGACGCCAAACGTGTACAAGTCGACGCAAACCGAGCTCTTGATGATCACCACTGCGCTCGATGACCTCCGGAGCGTCAAGACTCCAGACGCAGATGCCAAAGTGCTCAAGCTCCTCCAGCGTCTCGACAAGATGGACGTCACACTCATGGACCTGCGGGTACGTTTTCTATTTGTGACAATGAATGTGGTTACGGTTGCAAACGCATCGAGTTACAAACCGTCCTGACCGGCTTCTTTGAACTCTTGGTCTAGTCCACGAGCATTGGCAAAGCTGTGAACAAGCTCCGGAAGCACGAGCACGCAGATGCAAAGGCGCTTGCGAGTCGCCTGAAAGACAAGTGGACGCAGCTCATGAGCGCGACTGATGCACTTGAGTGCGCACCACGGTTCCTCTCAACCGAGCTCTGGGACGCGATCAAAGCGCAGTACAACCAATCGCAGCTCCAGTCCGTGCACAGTGTCTTGAACAACTACAACGTTGGGATCAGCCTCTTGCAAGGACCACCGGGCACTGGCAAGACGAAGACGATCATGGGACTCCTCAGCGGCTTCCTCGCGCTCCAGCCACCGGCACTTGCGATCATGCCATCATCGTCATTGTCGACATCGTCTTCGAACCTCAAGAGCTCTGCTGCGAGCGCTCGTAGCAGCGACAAGAGCAGTAGTGATTTTAGCAACTTTCAGCTCGCGCGCGACCTCAGCGCCGGTGGTACGCAGGCGTCATCCACAGCGTCGCGTCCGACGTTCTCGCTCCAGTCCGTGACGTCTGCCATGGGCGGCATCCTGCGCCGCTCGGACGCAGACACGACAAGCGGCTCGAAGAAGCCCACGACGATCCAAGCGCTGAAGAACGCGACGTCTGTCCGGAGTCGCCTTGAAGACAAGCTCTCGGCGCGCAAGCCGTCGTTCCAACCTACGACTGCGTCGTCGCTTGTTGTGCGGCAGCGCGTCGTCTCGTCTGGTCCGCGCATGCGCCGGAGCAACAACGTCCTGCTGTGTGCGCCGTCGAACGGCGCAGTTGACGAGCTCGTGCTGCGTATCGTGACCGACGGGCTCATGGACAGCAGTGGCAAAGTCACGAGAGTCCGTGCGCCGAGTGTCCACCCTGAGGCGCTGAGCGAAGACTGGCTCTCGATCGTGCGCCTTGGGAACCCTGGCGAAGACGCGCCGGACAGTGTCAAGTCAGTCTGCTTGCCGCAGATCATCAAGCGCGAGCTCGAGATCCACCCAAAGTCGCTCCAGCTCCGCGCGCTCCAGGACACACAGCAGACCCTGCGCAAGTCGATCAAAGACTTTCACCAGCGCGCAAAAGAAGCTGCCGAGGCGTCGGAAGCGCCGCAGAGCCGCAAAGGACTCGCGCAGATCCACGCACAGCTCACCAAGTGCTCTGGCGAAGTCCGGCGCTTGCGTGACGAGGTCTTTGCGCTCCGGACCAAGATGACAGCGGCGATCCTCTCGCGCGCGAGCATCATCGCCTGCACGCTGTCCAAGTCTGGGAGCGGTCCGCTCTCGGGGCTCCAGCGCGGCTTTGACGCGCTCATCATTGACGAAGCGGCACAAGCCGTGGAGCTGAGTACGCTCGTGCCGATTCGCGAGCGCGTGGCGCGCGTCGTGCTCGTTGGCGACCCCAAGCAGTTGCCAGCGACTGTGAAGAGCGTCGTCGCTGCGAACGCGCGGTACGACCGGTCGCTCTTTGAGCGCATTGCTGCGAGTGGCGTCGCGCCGTCGATGCTCCGCGTGCAGTACCGCATGCACCCGTTCTTGCGCGAGTTCCCGTCGAAGCGGTTCTACAACAGCATGCTCACGGACGGTCCGAGCGTCATGGACCGCGTCCAGCGCGTGTGTACGAACGTGTACGCGCGGCCGAGCTTCCAGCCGTTCGTGCTCTACGACGTCACGAACTCGCGCGAAGACGACATGAGCGGCTCCAAGTACAATCGCGTCGAAGCGCAGTTCTGCGTCGAGCTCTGCGCGAATCTCTTTGAGACGTGCGCCGATGTCCGGAAGCAGCGCTGGTCGGTCGGCTTTGTGTCGCCGTACAAAGAGCAAGTGCGCGTCTTGCGCCGAGCGCTCGCGACGTCGCGCGTGCCGCAGTCGATTGACGTCGAAGTGAACACAGTCGACGGCTTTCAAGGCCGCGAGAAAGACGTGATCGTGTTCTCGTGCGTCCGTGCGTCTGCGCGCGGCGGCATTGGCTTCCTCAAAGACATTCGACGTCTGAACGTCGCGATCACGCGCGCGCGCTTCTGTCTGTTTGTTGTCGGCCATGTCGATACGCTCGTGCGCGACGAGACGTGGGCAGCGCTCGTGCGCAGTGCGAGGGACCGGCGCTTGGTGGTTCGAACGCACGGGCAGAGCTTTGACGACGTGGCGCGGCGGCTCGAGAGTGACGAGAACAAGAGCTTGGTCGCGCACTTTCACGACATGCACGCGCGCATTGCGAAGAAGCAGCAGCTGCCGCCGACGCCAGTCGCTGCAGCAGCGAAGAGCAAAGGCGATGGTGCTGGTAATGAGCCAGAGACACCAAACGCATCGTCGGCTATCAAGGCGGAGCAGGATGTTCCAGCGGCAAGCGACCGTGTGGCGTCGACGCCTGCAGCAGGAGCAACTGGCACGGACGCCGACCCAGCGACAGAGTCGACTGGCTGTCGGTCAACACTGACGACTGAGAGCAGCGAGACGACAGCTGCAGATGATGCGCCAGTGCCACTGCGCTCGTCGAGTACGGGTGCCCAACCGAGTCCGTCTGGATCAGCGAGCGCAGTGAAACGCGAAGGTGGAGGAGACACGACTGCTGCGTCTAGTGCGAACGGCCACGCACAACGCCCTAGACAGCCTGACGCTGCATCAGCACGAGACAGTGGAGCGTACCGAGACCGGTCGCACGGTCGTCGAGGTCGCAGTCGCGATCGCGAGTCGCCTCGAGAAGACTACCGAGAGCACGACAGCCGATACCGCGGCGACAGCGACCGCAAGCGCGAGTCCACAGGCAATCGAGCGCACGACCGACGAAGCGCTGAGCGCTCAAAGCGTCCGCGTCACGACTCCAGCGATGGCAGTAGCAACCGATACGGACCGCGAGATCCAGAGCGCAGTGGTAGCAGCCACAGCCACAGTCACAGCGACCCACGAGCTGGCAGTCGCCGAGACGACCACCGCTCATCATCGTCATCGTATGGACCGACGCGGACTCCGACTGCTGCTGGTAGTGCGCATGACCTGCCGCTGCCGCCGCCCAAGTCGATCTCTGCGAAAGAGTTCTGCATGGAGAACGAGCCGCCGCCACCAGCAGCGCGGCGACCAGGTGATCGATCTGTCAGTAGCAGCAGCACGTACGACGCAGCAGCTCGCGACCACACAAAGCGACCACGGAGTGACGAGTCGAATGCTCCAGCGATGCTGTTCCCGCCAGGTCACAAGTACCACGCGCGCGAGCAGCGCAGCTACAGCAACGCAGCGCCATCGCCTCGAAGTGGCAACGTGAACAGCAGCAGTCGGAGTAGCTACCGCTCCGTGTCGCTCGCGACTGCTGCTAGTAGTCACGTGCGTCCACCGAGCGGCCGTGGACCGTCGCCAAGCGCTAGTAGCAGTCGAGCAAGTGGCAGTGGCGGCGTCCTCGGCAACATCCTCGGAAGTGCCTCGCGCCTCGCAAGCGCGACGTCACGCGTTCACGACAAGACTGTGGACCGGAGCAAAGAGTTCCAGTAGGTGTCGCTCGCGAGGTCAGAGACCAAGACACTTGACTGTGACTTTGCATCGGGTGTGAGCTGACTCCGATGGACTTGACGCTCCTTAGAGCACGAGCCGCGTGATCGCCGCGCCGACGGCCATGATCGTGCCGGCGAAACCAACTGCGTACTGGAGCATGCGCTTCTCGACTTTCTCCATCGACAGCCGCAGCTCATTGAGCGTCTCGTCCTCCGCTTGCTTCTGCAGCAGGAACTTCTTCTCGATCTCCGCGATCTCGACGCGGATCTTGTCAAAGTCGATCTTCTCGAGCATCCGGATGTCCTGCTTCAGGTTGTTGAAGTCCCGGTCCAGGAGCTCGCGCATGTGGCGCTGCGCAATGTCTGCGAGAGGTCCATAGCGATGTGTGGGTCTGTGTGTGAGAGAGATAGAGACCGTGTGTGGCGGTGGTGCGACCGTGAGCGAGAGGCAATCAGGAGTAGACGCACCAAACTTGAGCGTCGAGTTGAACACGCGCTCCGAGAGCTCGGCTTTGAGCTCCACGTGCTCGGACTTGGTCGCGAGCTGAGGATCACAGAGCACATCGTACAAGGCTGGTCAGTACGTCGTGTAGAGTATGGATAGATACGCAGGAAGCAAGGACGTACGACGCGCGCTTGGGCGTCGAGCGAGTCGGACATGGCGTCCTTCATGACGTCGAGAATCGCCTCGGACTGCTCCTGTGAGAAACCTGTGGACGCGAGCGAGCGATGCGCACACGATGGTCCGCAGTGTGAGCGCTTCTGAAGCCCATGTTGCCTGTTGCAGCAAGTTCGACACGTGCTCTGCTGGTAAGCGCGAGCAAACACACACCTTGCTCTTGCAATCGCTTCACGACGCGGTGCGTGTCGAACTGCAGCGGCGACGAGTTGAAGAAGCGGCGCGAGCCGAGCGAGCAGCTCGGAAGTGCCAATGCGCCTGCACCATCCGCGTGTGCACGCAGCGGTGCTGCGGTGCGTCTGCAGCTGCCAGTGAGCGCGCTGGTGTGTGCAGATGCAGCGCTCGCGACAGCAGCTGCGAGCGACGGCGGCAGCTGCAGCTGCGTGCGCCGCGACACAGCAGCAGCGATCGTCGCGACACTTTGCATGTTCACAAGTGATGTCGACCACAGAAAATGAGCAAACGTTCGGAATTGTGACATCCATAGCATGTTACAATTCCAGCTTACTCAGTCCGAGTGTCGGGCTGAGTGTCTCGACACTGTCAAGGTCGATGGAGCAGTGACCCTCCCCCCACGAGCGCACGTGCATCCGTGTGATGGTGCTAGTGTATTTGGTGGTCCCACGCAGATCCATGTGCCATTGCCACTGCCAGCAGCGCGCAGTCCTTCCATCCGATCCACGCGGATACGCTCCGTCCTACGCTCTTGTACCACATGCGTCCGCGCGACTGGCTGACTGACAACTGGCAGCGGACGCCACGCAGCGCACGTGGCGCTTAGTGGTAGCCCGAGACTTCCTGGAAGTGCCCGCCGCGGTTGTACTTGATGAGCCAGTTCGGCGCCTCTTTCTCCATCTTCGACGGCTCGACGTCGAGCTCGCGCAAGCCAGGGAGGTCCGACGTCTTGACTTGGTCGAGGCTCACTTGCGTCGCCCAGTCCTCCGTGATCTTTGGCTCTGGGAACAAGTCGCCGACTTTGCCGAGCGCCTTCGCGACTGGGAGCGGCAAGTTGAAGAGGTTCGGCTCGGTCTTGATCACGTCAAAGACGTAGTCCGCCACCTCCTTCTGCGTGTACTCTTCGTCGCCAACGAACTCGAACGTCTTGCCGTTGATCGACGCGTCCTGCGCCAGCGCGTAGATCCCAAGCGCAACGTCGTTCACAAACACCGGCTGGAGCACCGCGTCGCCGTTGTCCACGAGCGGGACCCCGCCGAGGATCGCGCGGTCGGCAAACCACGTCACGAACCGGTCCTCGGGGCCGTACATGACCGACGACCGCACAATGTTCGCGTTCGGGAACGCCTTCTTCACTGCGACTTCACCGCGGTACTTGGACGCAGCCCAGACCGACGGCGAGTTTGGCTTGGCCAAGATCGACGAGTGGTGAATGAGACGCGGGACGCCGACTTCCGCCGCGACTTCCGCGATCGTGCGCGCGACTTCGACGTGCACGTCGTCGAACGTGTAGTTGATCCACCACGGCAAGATGTGCTTCGTCTGGTAGTGCTTACCAATGAGGTTGATCACGACGTCCGAGCCTTCAACCGCTTGGCGAATCGACTCGCGGTCGCGCGGGTTGAACGGCACGTTCGCGACGTTGCCGAGGTCCGCCATGAGCTTCAGGTGGCGCACTTCAGTCTCATCGCCGCGGTACGGCACGACGAACGCATTCCCGCGCTGGCCTACCGAGCACACAAGCGTAGTAGTAGCAGTAGGCGAGTGTGTTAGTTGGAGGGCCGATGGCGCGCTTGACGGCGCTCGACAGAGCGTTGCGGTGGTGCGGCAAGACCACCAGAACGAGAGGTCGCAGGTGCGATCGATCGCATCTACACACAAGAGCGCGCTGTACGCGCGAGCGACACGATGCAGATCACCCATTGCCTGTGCTAGCGCGCGCACACACGCGAACGCGCTTTGTGCAAACGGCACTCGCAGACAAGAGACACTGTGTCGGATCGCGCGCTCCGTCTGGGCATGTCACGCACCGAGTTCCGCGCAGACGTAGCGGCCGAGGAAGCCCGTGGCGCCGAAGACCGTGGCGGTGATGCCGTTGCCCTGCACGCGGCCCACGGGGTTGCGCAGCAGCGCCTTCGTGACAGGAGACAGCGCCGACATGCTCGCTCGCTCACTCGCTCGTCCAGCGTTCGCTCTCGATTTGCCACCCCCTTCGTGCGGCGGACGTATGGCGCTGCTGGGGTCGCCTCTCGATTCCGCTGCACCGCATTACGCAGACGCACCACACGCGTGCCACGCAAACCCTTTTACAACCGATCATCTCGCTTCGACCGCATTCAAGGGGGTCTATAATTAGACTGATTTTCCAATAGTGACAAAACAGAGGCAACATCAACGTGACCCCCGCTCGACCAGCTCGAGGCGCAACTCCGATCGCCAGCACACACATTCGCTCGACATCGCTTGTCGCGTGGCGGCCACGCACGCATCCTAGCAAGCGCGCAAGCGAGGGAGCGCACTAGCTGCACGACGCCACGAACCATGAAGCTTGGAAGCAAAGACGTTGCGTACTCGTCGCTTGACTTGGACGACCCCAGCTCGCCGCAGACCATGCGCCGCAACACCGCCAGCAACACGAGCTCGAGCAGCAGCACGCAGTCGACGATCTCCAGCAGTATCAGCAGCTCGGCGACAGTCATGGACAGCATGGAGTCCACGCACGCGTTCTTCAGCGGCAGCGGGAGCCCTCCGCGCCGTGCCACCAACCATCACGACAGCTACTCGGCGCTGCACGAGACGATCGCGTCCCTCGAAGGGCCAATCCGGCAGCTCACTGTCGAAGTCAAAGGCGCGCTGCTCGCCACTGGGTGCGTGTGTGTCCGAGTGCACGAGTGCTGCCGCAGCGCAGTCGTAGCTGACGTACTCGTTCGCGTGGTTGCTGGTGCTTGTGGTGCCGTCCAGCCTCGCAGCGTCGTGCTACCTCCTTGCGTGGTTCCAAGCCGTGCTCGTGCCGTTCTTCCTCGCAGTCTTCCTCATGTACGCAAGCGCACTCGCACACACGTAGCAGTCGTCCGCGCCGCACGACTGACTCACTGTCTCTCGCTCTCGCTCTCGCTCGCAGGTACCTCGTCGACCCGCTCGTGGAGATGATCGACGTGTCGCCCAAGTACTTCCTGTGCATCTGCACATCGCGTGGACGCCATCGGCGGCGCACGTCGCGCGGCTGCTCGCGCGCATTCGCGTCGCTCTGCGCCGTGAGCGTCGTGTGCATCTTCTTTGGACTGCTCGGGTACATCACTGTGCTCTCCGTGCACGCACTCGACGCGGCCGCGTACCAGACTGGCTACAACCACTTGATCGAAGGCGTCGAGCGCGTCTTGGACCAGATCGGACTGCCGACGAACATCACGACGACGCTGCACGACAACATCGACAAGCTCGTGCGCATCGTGTTCACGGAGACGATGGACCTGTTCTCCGTCATGTTTGTCACGATCATCTACCTCACGTACTTCCTCTGCACGCGCACGCGCGCGAGTGACGCTGGCGGCGTCTGGTCCAAGATCGACCAAGACATCCAGCGCTTTGTGACGCTCAAGTGCTTCCTCTCGCTCTTTGTCGCGCTGCTCGTGACTGTCGTGTACGTCTCGCTCAACGTCGGCCTCGCGATCGTCTGGGGCATCCTCACGTTCATCCTGAACTGGATCCCAAATGTCGGCGCAATGATCGCGTCGCTCGCGCCGATCTGCATCATTGCGATCACGCCGTCGCACTTGATGAACCCGATGGAGAAGTTCCTCGCGATGGTCCTCCCCATGTGCTTCCACATGTTTGTGGGGAACTTCATTGAGCCCAAGGTCTTTGGTCGGAAGCTCGAGATGGACCCAGTGATTGTGATCCTCTCGCTCTCGGCGTGGGGCTTGCTCTGGGGCGTCGTCGGCATGATGCTCTCCGTGCCGCTCACTGCCGCAGCGAAGATCATGCTCAGTCACCTCGGACTCTGGCCCGAGTTCGTGGCGATCCTCGAAGGCACGTACTTTGGCAAGTACGGCAGTCGCACGTCGTACAAGAAAGACGAGAAAGAGGACGACGAGCGTGGGTTCGAGACGATGGAAGTGCGGACGGACGCAGAGAAAGAGAAGGAGCTCCATCTGCAGCAGCAGCAACAGCGCAGTGGCGCGTCGATCATGATGCGGCCGTGACAGCGTCGCTAGGACGTAGTGGCTGGCAACGAGCGCGCACAGCCAACCATTTTGCATGTCAGGCTCTATAATCTTATACTGCTACGCCAGAGGCGACGCTCATGTGGCTGTGCGCGTGTCCGAGTGGCGACGCCAGCGTCCTCGACGGATAAATAGGCTCAGAGGGCATTGAGCACGGTCGTGAGGACGACTGCTGCCGCGGAGAGGCTCCAGACCGAGCCGATGCTGCTCTGTGCGCTGACTGCGCTCGAGCGCGGTGCACGGAGACATCGGCACTTGGTCGCGTCGCCGTGCGTGCGGAGACAGAGGGCTTCGTCAATGATCTCGACCGGGTAGGCTTCGTAGTTGACAGGCTTCGCGGCGCGGTTGTCGTTCAAGAACTTGAGCACGCCGTCGCACGTGAGCTCGGACGCATTGCACGGCGCGTTCGCAAAGCCGAGTGGCGTGCTCTCGTCACTGCACGGGGCGTCGGAGCAGAGCCACTCGAGCGTTGCGTTGTTCTGACAGACAAACTGCTGGTTGGCGCAGTCGGGCCAGACGTACTCTGGTACGACCGCAGAGCTCGGTGAGCAGACCGTGTTGCGGTCGTCTGCGAGCAGGAGCCCGCAGTCCGAGAAGAGCCGTGGCGCCATCTCGCGCGCAACGCTCGCGCAGATCTTGACCGACTTGGTCGCACTGAAGAACGTCGTGTCAACTGGCGCAGTGAAGTGCAGCGGCTCCTCTGGGTCGCATCCGTAGCACGACGCCACGGAGAGGTAGTACTTGGCGCGGTTCTGGAACTTGGCGCAGCTCTCGCCAGCGTCAATGAGCGCCTGGAAGAGCCCGCTGATCTCGTAGTCGTGCACTGGCAAGCAGCAGCTCTTGCGGCGGTACCAGTTGCAGAAGAGCAGTGGTTGCGCGTTCTAGCGGGCGTGTGTGGCGAGAGCGAGAGCACGAGAGAGAACGAGAGAGAGAGAGAGGCGTGTGTCCATTGAGCGCGAGCGCAAGTGACAGGCTGGAGACAGCTCGCACGCACCTTGGCAGGCGGGCCATGGCGGAGCTCGCAGACGCCCACTTCGTCCAAATCAGCGCTAGCAGCAGCGGTGCCCTCTTGTGCTTGAGCGCCACGAAGCACCAGCGCAGGTGCGACTGCGAGCGCTGCAAGCGTCGCACTCGCGCTGCAAGCGTCGCACTCGCGCGCATGAGGAGCGAGCTCGTGTGTCGCTTCGAGGTGGATACTTTCCAGCGTCGAAGCGACTCTGTTGCTGCATACGGGAGAGTCCAACAAATGTATGCAATAGTGAAAGCTGAGAAATGTGCCTTGTTGGTTCGCCAGGTCGCATAGTCAAACCAAGTGAGGCAGCCTCCATACTCAACCCAAGTGACATGCTTGCCGCGACCACCGCTTCTGCATCACGCACGCGCAGCATCAACACGTTCGCGGCGCTGCTCACTGCGCGCGCTCCTTGCTCTCGCGACATCCATCCGAGGAAGCCGCGCTCGACATCCGCGCACGCACGTACGGCATCGCAATGGCGTCGGCTGCGAACCTCGAGTCGAGCGACTACTACGAGAACCTCGGCGTCGCGCGCACTGCGAGCGAGCAAGAGATCAAGACTGCGTGCGTTCGCGCAGTGGTGCATTGTGTCTACTGCCCATGCGCGCTCTGTGCTCATGCGCGTTGCATATGTGTGTGTCTGTCTCGATGCGCAGCTACCGCAAGCTCGCGATCAAGTACCATCCGGACAAGAACCCGAACGACAAGCTCGCAGCCGAAGAGAATTTCAAGATCGTCGGGGAAGCGTACAACGTGCTCTCGAACAAGGAGACGCGCGAGATCTGTGCGTCTCGCTAGCGTCTCTGCCATTGGATGCGCACGTGAGACTCACACGCGTGCTTCGTGCTGCGGTCGTACGTGCTTGGAACCAGACGACATCTATGGCAAAGAAGGACTCGAAGACGGCGCGGAGCCGATGACGCGCGAGCGCGCAATGCGCATCTTCCAGGACTTCTTCCGCTTTGGCGAAGCGATGGACCCAGACGCGCCTGAGCGCGCAAAAGGCATCAAGCGCGCTGCTGGGGGTGTCGTGTACGCGCCCGTGAAAGGACTCGTGTACGGCGGCAAGTCTGTCCTCAGTGGCGTGATCATGGGCTCGGCAGCAATGGTCGTTGGCGCTGGCGCCATGGTCGCAAACGTCGCGCTCGGTGTGAAAGAGATGGGCGAGGCCGGTGTCCACGCTGCGCGCAACCGCAAGAGCAGCAAGACTGGGAGCGAGAGCAGCGGCAGCGACGCTGCAGCGAACGCGGACGGTGCGTCCCCCTCGCGTGTCCGCGCGTCGCTCTCGTGCTGGTGGCCTGACGACGACTGACTGCGTTGTGGCTCTGACAGAGCTCGCCAAGCTCGCAAACGAGAAGCCCGCGCCGAGTTTCATGAGCGGCCTCAAGAAAGCGACGGTCGGCGCAGTCGCAGCGCCCGTAGCGGTACGGTCGTCCACCCGCAGCCTCTCGATTCGCTCGTCTCTCGTATCGCTGACGATTGGATCACGTGGCGTACGTTGGTAGGGCATTGTCACTGGCGGCGGTGTGCTCCTAGCCAGTGGCGTTGCAGCCGGTGGCTACGTCGTCGGTGGCTTTGCTGGCGCAGCGAGCAACGTCGCAAGTGGCGTGCGCGAAGTCAAAGCAGCGAACAAACTCGAAGCTGCGAACAAGATGGAGCGCCAGCGCCAGTCGATCGAAGCAGCGAGCAGTAGCAGTCCAGCAAAAGTCGTCGACGAGCCAGCGCGGACGTCGACTGCGTCGTCTGCGTCGTCGTCGTCGACGACAGCGCAGACCCCAGCAGCGCAGACTGCGTAGACGCGCGACGGACGCATGCGCTCGGCCGCGTGTTAGCCCGCTACTGTAGACTCGACACACTCCACCCTCAGTCCCTCAGTCTATCGCACCGGTCCTCACGCTTCGACCTGCACGCCAGCACCGCCCACTGCGCTCACAAAGCACTCGAACCCGCTCGCTTCGAGCTCGCGCACGAGGTGCTCCAGCGCTGTCTCGTCCAAACGCGCTGGCAAGAGCGAGAGCGTACAGCCGCCGCCGCCCGCGCCAGTGAGCTTCGTCGCTGCGCCATGCGCTTGCGCGATCGCAGCGACGCGCTCGATCGCGTCGTGTCCAACGCCAAGTGCGTTCAGCAGCGAGTGGTTCGTTGCGATCATCTGGGCGAGCTGCTGCTCTGAGAGCGCGTGCTGCTCGCTCGCTCGGACAAAGTCCTTGGCGATCGCGTCGATCTCGTCAAAGCGCGTCGTGATGGTCTCGCGGTCGGCGTCGTACAGCGCGCGGACGTTTGCGACCTGCTGCTTGGTCGAGCGCGCCACGTGCGTGTCGACAAGTAGGAACCGGAAGCGGTTCAAGTCGCTCGTGATGCGCGTGAACGCTGGCGTTGGGAGCTTCGTGAACACGAGCGCGCCGCCGTACGTCGCGACCGTGTTGTCAACCCCAGACGGCGCGCCGTGGAGGATCACTTCTGCAGCAAACGCGTACGCGTTGATCTGCGCGAGCGTCGCGTCGTCCAGTGCGTGGGACTGGCGCGTCGAGAGCAGCAACGCGCTTGCAAGCGCGACACTGAACGCAGCGGACGAGCCGAGACCTGCGCCAATGGGGAACCGATCGGTCGCGGAGACGTCGATCGCGAGTCCTTGCGAGGCTGTTGGAGAAGCAGTCGATGGAGATTCGAGCCACGAGGTGCGGAGCAGTGCGACCGAGAGAAAGAGCGCAGGACGCAGCGCTTTCGCGTCGCTTTCGTCTTCGTCTGCGAGCAGAGCGTCGATCCGCGCTAGGACAGCGTCGCTCGGTCGTGGGAGGTAGTGCGAGTCGTCACGCAAGTCGGTTGCAATCGCTTGCAGAGCCGCAAGCGCGAGCGAGCGCTGCAGTGGCTTCTGGTCGACTGCAGAGACGAGATCGCGGAAGACGATGTCGAGCGTCGCAATCGGATCTGTTGCTGGTGTGCTGCGTGTGTCCTACGTTATGCGATGACAAGTTGAGCGAGTGAGGGAGTGAGTGCGGTCTCGAGCGTACACAGGAGCGACTGCGTGCACAGGAATGCGCGCGACGTACAATCGCGACATGGAGACGCAAGTCGTCGAGCGCAGCAGCGACGCATGCGCTGCCGTAGACGACTGCGTGCTCGCCAAAGAGCAGCACTTTCGCTGGCGCCGACACCTTGACGACCATTGTTGCAATGATGTGCGTAAGAATGGAGCTGCAGGTTGTAGATGTAGCAACGATCAAGATACAGCGAATGTGACGTAGTCCACATCATATTTATGTGGCCCACGTTTGTTTTTACATGTGTGTGGCAGGAATGCGTCGGCGAGACGCAGGCGTATTTACGCGCGTGGCGACGACTGACCGTACCTCATGAAGAGGTACACCTTGGCTTGAACGCCAGCAGATCGGCACGCTCGATGCTCGCTCATGGTGGGAGGTCCTGACGTCTGGACGCGTGCTGCGCGGACTCACACGCTTTGCAACGTCTGATCTGCTGCGATAGCCCGACAGACGCACAAGTGCGCGCGTTCTTCAGCGAGCCAGCTCGCGCAGCGAGCACCGACGCTGGAGATGCAGTGAGCAGCGAGCACCTCGTGAGCGCTCCATTGGACGGTCACGACGCTGCGAGTGATGCAGTTACTACTGCTGCTGCTGCTGCTGCTGCTAGTAGCGATGACGGCAATGGCGTGGCCGTCGGTGCAGGTGCCCATACAAGCGCACACGATCCGGTTGGAGCAGCCAGCGCCATTTCAACAGCGGCAGACACACCAGCTACAGCCGCTGCTCTTGACGCCGCAGAGGACACGGACACAGACGAGCACGACGCAAGTGGTGCGAGTGACCCAACTGGCGGCGCGCTCTTTGACTACTCGAGTTACACGGGCGGTGCGCCGAGCTTACTGAGCATTGCGACAGCAAACAGCAGCAGCAGCAGCAGCGCTAGCGCCGTGCCGGACGCGGCGCACAGTGCGACTGCGAGTGTCGTCGTGACTGCGTCAAGTCTCTTTGGCCAAGACCTCGACGCAGTGAGTCGCGAGCTCTTGAGCGCGAGCGCCACGGACCCAACCGACAACAGCACGAACACAAGCGATCGTAGCAAACCTGCTGCGACTGCTGGACTAGCAGCAGCAGTCGCTGACGAGCGGCGCATTGGACGCCCGAGCCACCCAGCGTGGGAGCACTTTGCGCGCGGCGAGAAGCGCAATCGGTTCCACCACAACGCCTACTGCCGCTACTGCGCCGCGCATGGCGTCGACCCCGAGCCGATCCGCGGCGTGTCGGAGAACATGATCCGGCACTTGCAAAAGTGCATCTACTGCCCTGAGGACATCGTCGCGCAGCTCAAGATGCTCTGTGCCCAGAAAGACGCCGCGCGCTTCAGCAAGCGCCACCAAGCGCACCCGTCCGATGTCGACATGCTGCTGAACGACAGCAGCGCGGCCGCAGCGGGGATGACTGCGACTGGCCACAGCAGCAGCAGCAAGCGCATCAAGCGCAGTCCACCAGACGAGCTTGCGTCGGGTACGAGTGCGCACGCGCTACTCGCAGATAGCAGCAGCAGCGGTGCGAGTGCGAGTGCTGGAGCAGCTAGCGCTGGCACCCGAGCAGCAACGGATCCGACTGGCACGCACGCTGCAGCAGTCGACGACGAGTTCATGCGACTGCACTTGCCGTTGCTCCCGAGCGAGATCGCGAGCGCAGCAGCGCAGAATGCGCTCGCGAGTCTCAGCGCATCGAGCCATGCGTTCGGAGCGAAGCACTTGTGCGTCGCTGCGAGTGCGCACCAGCGAGCGCGAGTGCGCGACGTCTCTGGGAAGCGAGCGCCTGAAAAGAACGGCAGCACAGCGTCGCGACTGACGCCTAGCAGTCTCCAAGACGCTGCGAACGAAGCCACGTCGGCTGACGCAGCTGAGCTTAACCGCCTCGCCCTGCGCGCCACACTGTCGGCTGGCTTGCCGTGGGACTGGATGTGGATGGAGGAGACGGCGCGTGTGTTTCGCGACGCCCATGCGCAGCTCACGGCCTCGCCGCAGGCGTCTGCACTTGCTTCCGTCGCAACTGCAGCGCACGCCAAATCGTTTGCCAAGATGAAAGACGACGGCGTCGGCGTGACGCTTGCGATCCACTCGTGGACGTCCAAGTACCAGAAGACGACGACTGTGCTCTTCTCGCTCGTGAACGCGCTCGGGGAAGCGAGTGTGTGGGAGCTACTGGACTTGGGACTGAGCGAGCCGTCGTCCGATGTGCTCGCAGACAAGATCAAGCGCGTGCTCCTCGCGCTCCTCGACGCGCGCGTACAGGTGATCAACATTGTCACGGACACGACGAGCAGCTACGCCGCCGCGCGCTTTGCAGTCAGCTCGATGGAGAGCTCGAGCCACGACATCCCGGTCTTGCCGTGCTTCTCGCACGTGCTGAGTCTCCTCCTCGGCGTCGTCTTCACAGTCTCAGACGTCTTTGTCACGACCATGGGCGACGTGATTGAGATCGTCCAGATGTTCTCGAACGCCCGCGTCTTGAGCGTCTTGCGGCGCGAGTGCGGCGACCCAGACGCGTCGCTCGTGCTCCCAACGACGCGGGACTGGTACACGTTCATCGAGTGCATCGACTCGGTGCGGCAGTACGAAGACATGATCAAGATCATTGCGTCCAAGGTCCTCGCTGCGTCGTCATCAAGCAGCAGCAGCACCTCGGATGTGACGACTAGCAGCAGCAGCGCCAATGGTGGTACGACACCAGCGGCAGCAACAGAAGTGCCAGGACCGAGTGCGTCGACGCGACCGACGCGGAAAGACAGTGCTGGGAACACTGTCGACGAGCTCGCGGACACGCGCTTGTCGCCGTCTGTGCTCCGTGCGATCTTGGACCCGGCGTTCTGGGAGACTGTCGTGTCGCTTAGTGAGCTCGTCTCGCCGATCAAAGAGACGCACAAGCTCATGGCGAGCGGCACCAGCAGTGCGCAGTTCTCGGTCTCGGACGTGTTCTACCAGTTCGGTCGCATGCACCAGCAGTACGGCGTGATCCTGTCGGACTGGGAAGAGACCAGCAGCAGCAGCAGTGCGACGTGCAGTGGCCGGCGGACGCTCGAGCACGTCCGGTTCGTCCAAGACACAGTGAACACGATGTGGAAGCTCTACGACCAGCCGCTGCTGTGTCTGAGCTACATCTTGAACTACAACCTTGTCGACCCGCACCTGTCGCTGAGCCACCCGTCGCTCCAGTGGCTCGCGATTGGCAAGTACGCGAAAGAGTACTTTCGGCGCTGGTTCTGCGCCGCGCCGCCCGTGCGCGGGCCGTCGCCGCGTCTCGCGCTGAGCGAAGACACTGCGGCGCGGTTCCTCGAAGACGTCCTCGCGTACAAAGAGCGCAAGTACCCGTTCGACGCCGAGTCCGTGTGCGAGTTTGAGAACCCGCGGACGTTCTACTTGCTCGTCTCGGACTCGAACCCGCTCATGCACCTCTTTGGCGCGCGCTTGTTTAGCTTAGCGACATCGACGCCGTCGCTCGCTGACGCCGTGCCAGGCCACTCGTTCGTGTCGTCGGCGACCACGTGCGTAGCATCGCGCGACGTCCTGCTGCCGACGCTCCATCTGAAGCTCAGTGCGCAGACCGCGGTGCGGCCATCCAAGGACGTCCTTGCGTTCTTGCAGAGTAGCAAAGCGAAAGCGAGCAGCAGTGACGCACTAGCGCTTGGGACGGACCCAGCGTCGCTCGAGACTGCTGCACAGAGTAGCAGCAGTGGGCAGAGCCAACAGACTCTGTCGAGCAGCAAAGGATCGCTGCTGTCGATGGACACTGGGCTCGACGCTCGCACTGGCGCGACTGTGTACAACAAGAAGCAGTGGACGCGCCTCGCACGCGAGTGGCGTGCGCACTGGGAGCGCGAGACCGACATTGACGAGCTCCTACGCAACTTGGCGCTGCTCGACCCGGGGCTCTTTCGCTTTGCGCCGAACTTCTCGCTCGACCAGATCTTCAAAGACAAGCTCCCGTCGCGCCTGCCGCATGACCGCGAAGACGCAGTCGTCGATGTGTAGGTCGTGGATCCGTCGGTAGGACTGCTGACCGAGAGTGATAGGAAGGCGTCTAGGCAAGCGAGTGGGCGAGAGAGTCGATGTGAACAATGGCAATCAATGGCTTATGCGTCGCTGCTGCTGCTGCTGGCGCCAAGGCGCTGGTCGTGGTGAGGGATACTGCAATAGAGGCGATCGAACGTCTCAGCGTCACTTGCGCTGCTGCTGGTATCGCACAGTGCCTCGAGCTCAGCGAGCTGGTCGTTCAGGTCCCCGTACCTGCAGCACCATGAGAGAGTGAGAGAGCAGACTTGTTTGTGAGGCGATGTGGCTGGCTGCGAGGCACGCGTGGAGAGAGTCCATAGCGCCTTGGTACTCCTGAGCATGTCCTACGAGTCAGTCGCTGTCTCACGTTGTGTGCAGTCGCGCGATCTGCTCGTCCTTGCTACTGACGTTGTTGCGCATGCTCGTGTACCTGGCACAGGCAAAGCAAAGTACGCGTTGGGAGTGAGCAGCGTCCGGCGTCTGAGTGCTGCTGCTGCTGCTGAACAACGGATGGCTGACCGCTTCTGGTTCTTTTGACTCTTCACGGTGACGTCTGCGAGCATCTGCGTGAGCTGCTTCTCCATGGCGGTGAGAGCTCCGAACGAAGTCGCAGTGTCTCGATCGCTCACACCGTCCATGTTGTCGTCTTCAGTGGCAGGCTCGCTCGATCTGGACGGAGGAGCTGCTCGCGGACTGCAGGAGAACGAACGAGATCCCATAGCAGAACGTCATAGTTGTGAGAAGATCCTACAGCGTCTCGAGACTGCGCATGCACACTCGCTACCTTCTGTCACTACTGTTGTTGTTGCTGCTGCCTCGACTCGCGATCGCTGCTGGTCGGTGACTCGAGCGAGATGAAGACGAGGATGACGACGAGGATGATGAACCGCGTCGAGGTTTGGATGGCGCAGTCGCAGACTGCGAGGCGCCGCCAGCAGCAGACGCTGCAGCTGTAGGTGGCTGTGGGACCTTTCCTGTCATGCGCGAACCTCTGCGGTCGTTCTCCATTTGCACTCGAGTGCGTCGCGCGTCGATGAGTTAGTTGCTACTGCCGAGCGAGCTCAACGCTGGGAATCGCAGCGCTGGAGTGAAGCGACGCGAACCGTTTCCCAGCGACTTGGCGACTTCACTCGCACTGCTCCGCCATGTCGCTACGACCTCCGTCACGATGGATCACCGCGTCCGTGGGTGATGCGGCTCTAGATCGCGCACTACCGACCGTTCGTTCGCTCGCACCGAGGTAGCTCTGTGTGAACCGGAGCGACCACGCCTCGAAGACGACTTGGACGCGGATCGTTTCAATGTACTCGCGGGTTCACAGTGTAGCACTTGCGCGAAGTAGCAAGTCATCTTGGACATCGAGAAGCGTGTCGAGCATCGTACACTCGGCCAGTTTTGCGTCTCCGTCGTGATCGGAAAGGCTTGGGTACGCCAACGAGCGCAGGAGATCGCAGAGTTGGGCTGGCACTCTCCTCTCGCGGACTGGAGGACCTCGGATGTCGGTCCGTATAAATAGTGAGCAACTTGTCGGTAGCGCGCCACGAAGCTCGGCTCAGCTCTGCCTCGATGCACCTCGCGCCACCGCGAGTCACGATCAGCCGTCCCAAGACCGCAGCGCTCGGTGTCGATGCAGGTCGATCTGCGAGCGAGAGCGGACCTTCGTCGCCACCACCACCATCTCTCTCAGCTACTCTTGCGAACCGCCGAACTAGCACAGCGTTTGAGCACCACGGACGGCAGAATAAGCTCCTGACTGCAGCGCCAGCGAGTTGTAGCAGTGCAAACCACGTTGCAGTGCCCACGCGATCTCCAGTGCGACCAACGAGCAGCAGTAGCAGCGCAAATGCGGCTGGCAAGACCGTGGTGTCACCGCCTCGCGCTGGAGCGACTACATCGCTTCGAAAACAGGAGAGCAGCGCGGCACGAGCACAGTCTGCTGCTCCATCAGCAGCACGAACAGCTACACAGCTACCGCCGCCATTGAGCGCGTCGCTAGCGTTGTCTGCTGACACTACAGGGAACATCTACCACGCAATGGCGGCGCGCAAGAGTGCTGAAGACACTGCAAAGCAGTTGGCGCGACGCATTGCGCACTTTCGAGCCCAAGAAGAGCGCGTGCTCCGAGAAGTGCAACAGGTCAAGAGCAGACTCGAGTCCGCATTGGTAGCGACGCATCAACATGAGCGGCAGCAACCGAGTTGCTCGACAGATGATAGCTGGACTGGCATAAACGAGCGTGTGCGGCAAGGCTGGGTTGGACACCACGGCGCTGCAGTCCAGACGACTCGAGCTCGGACGCGAAGAGAGCCGCAAGCGCCACGGAGTCGAGACCAGCTCCAGTTCCTCACAGTACGTGTCCCTTCGAGCTCGTGGAGTGTCTGCGTGGCTATGAGTTGGATGAACGTTGTTGCAGCTATGACTGAACTGGTATCGCACACGTGCTGTGTGCACGAGCGCAGAAGCAGAAGAAGGTGCTCCAGATGCAGAAGCTCGAGTCTGCAAAGCATCAGAAGGAGAAGCGCAAGGTTTGTTTGGTGGTGGTGCTCACCAGTCGCTTTTGGTTCTGGGTGAGGAGGCAAGCGCGTGGACATTGACAGCAACGGCGCGTCTCGTGCTGGTGCTGCTGCTCGTGCGAAGCTCGCACTTGAGAAGCAGAAGCTGAAAGAGGAGGCGGACAAGCGCAGCAAGGTCGTCCAAAAGGAGAAGATCAGGCAAGAGTACCAGCGCGCGCTCGATCAGCGCGCTTCGATGCAGGTTTGTTCATGTGGTAGTTGGTGCCACCTCAAGTCTGTCGCCGGTCACTCACTCACTCACGCGCTTGTGTTGGTTTGGATGATCGTGGTGACGCGACGCGCAGCACCAGCTCTTGGAAGTGCTCGAGAACCAGCACGACAAGCGCCTGCAGCTCGAGAAGGAGCGCGAGCAGCACGCGCGGGAGCTCGTCGAGCAGCTGCGCGAAGAGGAGAAGCACGTCGTGCTGCGCTTGCAGGCGCTCAAGTTCCACCAAGAGTTTATCCAGCGCAACGACTGTAGTAGCAGCAGTAGCAGCGGCAGCGGTGCTGATGTCGTTGTTGTTGCGCCTCGGTTCGAGTGAGCACGCAGGCCGCGTGTTGCCGACGACGTAGGCACTGTTGCACCGCGACTGATCAGATCGCGAGGTCCACGCGCTCGGTGCTGATGTGAGCTAATCGCCAGCCCGCGCCTGCGCACGCTTGTTGTGCCACCACGCTTGCATCCCTCGGCACTCTTGGTCGTGCCGCGCCGTGCGATTCCGTGTGATTAGTCTCATGGACGCGGCGCCGACGGCGCTCTATCCACTCCTCAGTTCACAGACGCACATCCACGCCACGTCGAGGCTCGAACCGAGCAGGCGCGCACGAAGAGAATGACAGCACACGCGCACCTCATGGCGACGCTCCTTCGCTTCCTACTCAACCTCCGACTTTCGCATATTTGCGAGCTCCTCCTCGTCCCATCACCTCGCGAGCAGACACTGTCGCGATCGTCATGTGAGATGCGCTCGTATATCGCGAACGGGTGGTGGTGGGCACTCGCTCGCTCGCACATGTGGTGTCGTCGACATGCGCCGGGAGATCTCGGACGAGAGTGGTCGTGCCACGCAGTTCAGTTCATTCAGCCTGCGCTGGCAGCGAAATGTGCTCCATGCGAGTGCGCGCCGCGACAACCACAAGGGTCAAGTGACCGGACGAGAACAGTCGTGGCGGTCGTCGGTGGATGCGTGATACGTGTACGTGTCCTCGATCGGTCGGTCCGGACATTTGACGAGCTGTCAGACCCGGAAAGGGCGGCAACGATGGGCAGCCAGCGCTCCAGCCAACACTCGGTGCTCGCTCTCGCACTTGACAGGCTCGCGCCAATCGCCTCGAACCGCCTCTTGTCCCCACACCACACGCACGAGCACGAGCTGTTGAAGCGCAGCGGTTCTCCCAACAACAAGCTCACCGCTCTCTCTCTCTGCTCCATGTGCGCTTGCACTTGCCTCGAGGTGAGCAAGCGACCGCCTCCTTCTTGACCATCTGCGACACAGTCGCTCAGATTGCCAAGACGACGCTGGTTTGCGTGCAACACCAAAACACAGAGACAGTAGATTTGTCGTATAAAATTTGTATGGCAGAATTCCACCTCGGCGCCGAAGCTGTCGAGGTGGTCTCGCGCTCCAGCACCGAGCCCCACCACGCGCACGTCGCTGGCAGCCAGCGAGCGGCTCTGTGCGCAAAGCGAACCGTACGTACACACTCGCCAGTCTCATGCGCCTCGCGCCGCGTCCTCTTCCTCCAAATCCAAACCTTCGCGCCGAAGACCTGCCCAAAAGCGCCACGAGCTGACAGCGACGGTGGCGGCGCAGCCGGGGCACCAGCAATTCCTCAGATGGAGCCCTCGCAAGCGCACATTGCACTCGCCACTGCAATTGAGGAGCTCACTTTGCGATTCTCCGCTCGAGGATCAATTCGCCACTGCGCTCGACTCGCTCCAGCTCCATCTCTCAAGCACCTCCGGCTCCGCTCCGCACACAAGCACTGACTGAGAAGCCATGTCGCTGTTCGAAAGCATGTGGCGCACCAAGCCCATGAAGGTCATCCAGGCCGAAGAGAACGCACAAGACCTCCCGCGCTCGCTCTCGCTCTTCGATCTCATCTGTATCGGTATCGGCGGGACAGTCGGTAGCGGCATCTTCTCGACCGCAGGC
>JAASFT010000430.1:0-20152 GCA_023333885.1 Globisporangium parvum
ATCGCAGGGCGGTGGAGTCATGGTGTGGGCTGGGATCTCAAGAGCGAGTAAGACTCTCATCGCGTTCTTGGAAGGCAAGCAGCGTGATGTCGAGTACGTGAAAGCGCTTGAGCACTACCATGTGCCATTTGGTGCCGAGCACCACCGTCACGGCCATAGACCGGTTCTACGCGTCAGTCCAGCTCGCGTTTCCGCTCCTGTCCCGACGCGTGTACTCGATTGGCACTATCATGCCAAATCGACTCGGCTACGCAGCGTGCGTGACGGAGAAGGACTGACCGCGTCCACCATCGATCGACACGGGCACGGCTCGAGTTGCCGTCTCCAAGCCGTGCCCGCGCATGACAGCGCTCGTGTGGTGGGACAACCGATCGGTTCGGCTTCGCACCACAGGTGGCAATCGTGAGATGTAGACTTGTGGTACGCATCAAATCGCTCTATGTCGCGCATGCTGAACTTGACAGCATGTAGGGAACTCACATGTTGTTTGATCATCATGGATCACAGAACGGCGTCTTAGCGGAGGCGACAAGGTCGTCGTTCCTGTCCCGAGTGTGATGGAGGACTACCAGCGCTGGACGGGCAAAGTTGATGTGCATGATCATCTCCGCCTCCAGCGCTACGCTCTGCAGCTTGCGATGAAGCTCCAGAAATACTCCAAGATCTTGTTCGGCCTCATGGACATGGCCGTGGTCAACTCCTACGTCGTGTATCGCGAAGTGGCGAAGCGCGCGGGAAAGCGACCAAGTGACCACATCAAGCTGCAGGCTCAACTACTAGCACTTACGTCCGACGACTTGCGGCTAGCAACGTCACCATCCATGCACAACCGCAGCGAGAACTCTTCCTACCCGTGCCCGTCGACCATGCGCAAGAAGAGTTCCCCGACTACCAGACGCTCGGCGACACTCGCCGCCGTCGACCTCGACCAGCACCAAAGATGGACAAGGGTCAAAGTACTACTACCTGCCTGCTGTGTCGGCACCGCTCGGTACTTGGCTCACTTGTATTCTCCTTTACCACATGCGCGCGTGACATGCTGTTGCGCTGCAACCAGTCTACTTGTGCAACAAGGCGCGTCCTCGCGACAACAACAAAGCACTCACATGCCACCAGATCTGGCACAACATGTGGAGCAACGGGTCGAGCCTGCCGAATCCACTCGTCGGACGCGGCATGCAGATGCGCAACCTGGGCCGCGCACTCGGGAAGCGCAAACGCAAGAACACGCTGCAGCATCCGACAATGCAAGCGAGGGCGAGAGTAGCAACGACGATGCGGCTTCGAGCGAGAACGAGAGCGACGGCGACGTTGGCGATGCTGTGCGCGTGCCGCGGCTCGCGTCGAAGGGCAAGCACACCACTGTCACACTCCTGCGCGACGACAGCGAGAACGAGAGCGAGTGTGGCGGCGACGGTTCGGCGCCAAGTGCGTGGGAAGACGCGGATGCTGTGAGCATCGACGCGCGCGATGAGGATGATTCGTCTGACGATTTCGAGTATAACTGAGTGAATACACATGCTCATGCGTGCGTCTTTCTGCTTTACATATCACTCCTCGATGCATTTCACCTCTGTTTTGGCACAGTTTGCTCTGTTCCACTTGATTGCATGCGCGCTCAAATGCCACTCAGTGGGACTCTCGAAACAGGGCCATTTTCCAATTGTTGTATGTACAACATGAATCCACAGTTTTCGCATATTTATGGACAAATTCAACATGTCGAGGCTTGCATTTTGTCAAGGCAAGTCCATGCACAAATATCGCGTGTCACGTTTTCCAAGCGCAGGCGTCGTACATACGGTGGCCAATTCAAAAACATAGTATAGATTCTAATCTCACATTTTGTACCTACAACATGTGAAAATTTCATTTCTAATCTTGAAAGTGGTCTGGGGAAGTAACAGTTAAAAACAAGACACTAAGTTTGAGTGATCAAAAGTGTATCTTGTCATTTGAGTCGTATGTGCTGCTCCACCCTTTACGTGTGAGCCTTTACATCTAATTATGCAATTACTAAAAAAGTCAAGTCAACAAAAATGTGGTTGGCGCTATGAGACCAAGATAACAGATTGGCTAATATGATTGGCAAATATTCTAGGATGTCTACCAATTAGAGCAACCGCCAAGTAAACTGGTCATAAAAGAAGTGCGTGATTTGGAATTTCGCAAATCTGGGTTAATTCCACCAAACCGCAGTTTGTGTACGCTGTAACAACTGCTGGACAACGGGCCAGTGGAAATTGAGCCAGAGCAGCCGCAACAGCAAGTTCTCGTGCTCAAGTTGCCGCATAACACCACTGCGATCGTCCAGCCTAGGGGCCAGAGCGTCATATCGTGCGTCAAGCAGAGCGTGATGGCGTGAACGATGGTTGCTGTTCTCTACCATCTTCTGCGAGGCGATATCGATCCGTACGATGTACGACTTGTCAACGCGTTGAAGTGGCTGCAGTCGACTTGGTGCAACATGGAAGCCGACACCATACGCGACACGCTGTACTCGTTTCTTATCCCTTCCGTGATCGACGTGTATAATTAACACTTTCGACTGTCGTTTCAAAACTCGTCGCGAAAAGAGGCAGTCAAACTTTGAATTTCGCTAATTAGGGTATACATGAATATTTGCCCCCTATTTTGGGGTTTTAATTGTCTACTTCCGCCAAACCGAAAATGACTGACAAGAAATCCCGGATTCGAATCGAGGTTTCAGGTTGTAAATATGCATTTGACATTTGTAGCGATTTTCGATTTCTCCATAGCCTCCCTCTGAATTGCAGTCTTCTTACTTCAGTTCAGTAGACTCCAAAAATCAGTGTTCACTGCAAGAGATCGATAGTGATTTTACTGAGGTGTGTCAATGGCGAAAGATGTTCGGATAGTGACGAAATCAAATGCCGATGTCTACATTGATTGGCATTAAGAACGAGCTTGACGACGATGAAGACGAGTGAAGTCGAGGAGATGGAGCAAAGATGAACGTCGGCGGATGCAGTGAGAGCTGCGAGGACAAGATGACACGAGCAAGTGAGTGTGGTGCTACGCCACTGCTTCATACCTCTCTATCTTTCACAGCCGCCCGCTCAGTCGGCAACACACTGAAGCTACGCTTCTCGTGTCCCTCAGTGTGGTTCTAGCATCCACATCCACAGGAGTGACCTTCTTGTGCTGGTTCAGAGAGACTCGCACGCACGCTCGCTGTCGTAGCACTCGCCTCTGGCGCGAATCTGCTGGGCAATTGAGTCCGCAATCGCACTCAACTCGCGCTCGAGTGTCTCCGACGATGTCGATGATGATGGTTGTTGCAATGACTCGGAACTCGAGAGCACTCCAGTCTCTGACAGTGGTGCGACTGCAGAGAGCGCGTCGCTTGTGAACGGCGCAGTGAGCTTCGCAGCAAAGAGCGCTTCATGGAAGCGACGGAACTTGCCCTGTCATGCAGTCAGTCAGTCATTCGCATGAGTACAGGTGAACCACTGAAGACAAGTCGCGCTCGCGGATCAGCTCTACCAACACAGACGAACGCACGCGCGAACGTACCTGAGCGCGGTCGACACTGATCGTGAACACCGCTTTCGCAGACGCGATCGCCTCGGTCGTCATCGAGATCGAGTCGGGGGTCGTGACAACGACAGTCGCGAATGCCAGGAACGCGTGGTACGGGTTCCGTCCTTCGCCGCTCCACACAAAGAGCTGGTCCGAGTCGGCGAAGCTCGCGCGCAGCTCGCGCTTGATGATCTCGACGACCTACACACTCCGTCGATTGAGCGAGCGATCGCATGAGACGGACCGTCTTCTTCAGACTGCGAGCGCCGGTACCAGGCACCAGGTACACAAAGGAGCGTACCTTTGCGGGCGTTCGCCGCGAGAACGTCACGAACACAGCGGGCTCGTCGAGTGCCGATAGCGCGGCGCTGCTGCGCACTACCTGGACAAACTGCGTCGCCATTGCACTCGCGTCCTCCGGTGTAAACGCAAAGCCTCGGCACGGACCGCCGACGAGCCATGCGATGCGCGATCGTCTCGCACGCACGTACTTGCTCAGCTCGCTGCGCCACTGCTCAGCTTCGTGCATGAGCAGGTCGTTGCTGATGTCGTGCACTGTGCCAGTCGTCAGGTGCAGTCGCTGCGGATGTGTGCGCGCCAACAGCGAGCTACGAGCAGACGAGAAGTCGTGGCGCGGTGCGACGACTGCGTCGAACCACGAGAGCGGCACGCGCGGGTGCTGGATCTGGATGTTGAACACGTCGGACGGACGGTGCGCCATGCGCTTGAGTGTGGCGCACAGAGCGACTGTGGTCCGTCCGCATCCGATGACGACATGGAGCGGCGACGACTGCGTGCTCGCGTCACTACTGCAGAGCTGCGCTTTGGACGCGTCGCTCAAGTCGTAGCCGAAGAACGGATCGCGCGTGGCCACTGCAGCTGCGACGTGCAGCAGCGGCGGGAGCTTGTGCGCGATCGAGTCGCTGCGCAGTGGCACGCGCACGCAGCGCACGCTGTCTGCTGTCAGCGCGGCGCTACCTTCTGGACGTCGAGAGAGAGGAAGGAAGCGATCGCGCAGGCGCGCACCGAGCGCGAGTGCCTGCTTCTCTGCGCCAGCAGCAGCGTTCCCGAGCACGACGATGCGCACTGCGCGCTGCATTTCAGCGCGTCGGCGGTGCCTCTCGCTCTCTATTGAGCGATGGACTGGCAGCGCAGCCTCTCACACAAGCAGCAGCACTTCAGGGCAAGTGAGGACATACCGAAAGAGCCAACGGAGTGCCACAACGTACGATAAGCAAGAGCGTGTTGACAGTGAGGTTGGCGTGCTACGAGGCAACAAAGCGCTCCTGGCGAGCCGCCGCAGGCACTTTGACACGCAAAGAGCCAGTGCGAATGCAAAGAAAATGAATGGACGCGATCGACCGACTGCAGCTCGCATGTGCAAGCGCGAGAGCTACTTACTCGTCGTCGTCGTCGCTCTCCTCTTCCGCGTTCTCGAGCCACTCGGTGAACGGCTTGAGCAGTGCGCGGAGCTTGTCGGCTTGCTCGTCCGTGACCTCCCAGTGCGCGTACGTCTTGCGCACGTTCACCCACGCAATGAGCGTCTCTTCGTCGAGCAAGTCTTCGTCGTAGAGGAGCTTGAGCAGGATCGGGAACGACGTCGTGAGCTCTGGGTGCTGCACCGCGCAAAAGTGCTCGCTCAGCGCAATGAGCTGGTACTGCGAGTGTTGTCCATCGATGATCTTCTCGAGCACGGGCGCGTACTTGGCGACCTGGTTGCTCGACAGGATCTGGTTCGAGAACGCCGCGCGGAAGAAGATCACGAGACGGTCTGTGATCGGCAGCGCCGAGTACGTCTGCTGGCGGCAGAGCTCGTCAAAGATCGCCGCTTCCGAGTGCGACGCGTCTTCGAGGAAGCGCTGGAGGTTCGCGACAGCCGACTCCATCGCGTTCTCGTCGTCAACTTCGAGGTTGTCGAGCGTCGCAACGAGCTCTTCCTCTTCCGCAGCAGCTTGCATCGCCGCGCGCGCAGCGACTTCGATCGCTTCGGCTTCCGCGGCACGCGCAGCGACAGCTTCAGGCGACAGGTCCGTGTGCCACTCAATGTCGTCGTCGTCATCGGCGTCGGCCTTCTCCTTCTTCTCCTTCTTGCTCTTCTTCTCCTTCGGCTTCTTCTCCTTGTCCTTGTCCTTGCTGCTCTTCTCCTTCGGCTTCTTCTCCTTCTTCTCCTTCACAGCGCCTTCCTCCGTCTCGGGCTCGTCCTTCTTCTCCTTCTTCTCCTTCGGCTTCTTCTCCTTCTTGCCCTTCTTCTCCTTGTCCTTCGCGCTCTTGTGCTCCTTGAGAATGAACGTCGTGAGCTTGTGGTTCATGTCCACGGGCTCAACTGCGCCGCAGGCGTAACACTTGTGGAAGATCATCTGGCCCTTGAACTTGTACTTCGTCTCCGGGAGACGGCAGCCTGGACAGAGCACAAAGCCCTCGATGAACTTGGACAAGTGCGTCTGCATGACCGACGCGTCGAATGCGCCGTTCACGATCGCGCGGTCCGTCTTCTCGTCGTACTTGGACTGCGCACCGAGCTCGCAGCCAAAGAACTTGCACACTTCTGCTGCCGAGCGGTGGAGCGACGTCGCAATGTCCTGGCAGTTGACCACGAGCGTCTTGATGCCGTTGCCACGGCCTTCGATCTTCGCGATCAGACGCGGCATCTTGTAGCGGTACTCGGGGTCCTCGACCGGCTGCGTGCCGGCAATGTTCATGATCGACATTGTGGAAGCGGAGGGCGGGTAGCGGAGCTAAGCGGTCGGTGGGGCAGTCGTCGTGATCACAGACACGCGGGGCGTTATAACGTCACGAGGTGCTTCTGCCGATGGTGATTCCACGCGGAGCACTTTTTTCTCTTGACGGGACTCGATTCCAACTGATGAGACGGAATTTTCCAACGCATGCACAGCTGCAGAGAGCGAGGGCGGCGGCGAGCAACGGGAGTGGGGGGCGGGCGGCGCGGAGCTTCCTGCGCGAGCGGTAGCGGCAGCGGCGGCGAAGCGGTCGAGGCGAGGCAAGTGAGCGCGAGCGAGAAGTCTCGATTGTGATTGCTCGCGTCGAGTCGTCGTCAGTGGACGAGGGCGACCGGCCGTTGGGTTGACCAGCATACTCGGCGCAAGACAGTTTGGTTTTATAGTGAAGCAAGGGAGAGATGGCTGTGTGCCGACTCCTGCGGCACATCGCGCCGATTGCAGCGGTACAGTGCAGTTCATCGAGGCTACAACTGGAATAACTGCAATGCACGAGTCTATATACTGAGTTGTTCAGAAGAGCCGTTTCAAATTCGAATTGTGGTGTGTCCATTTCAAACGCGGCTTGAGTCGCAACAGCAGCAGCAGCAGCAGGCGACGACGACGCCGCAGCAAGAGCGCTGGCTGTGACAGCGCCATCTGCGCGAGCCATGGCTGGCGAAGCGAGCGCGATCTACAAGCAGTTTGTGCACACACCGCTCAAGATCCGCCCGGCGCGAGCACCTTCAACAGCCGACAGCGCTGCAGGTGCTGCTGGGGGCATTGCGACTGCGCCAAACACATCGCAGTCAGACGAGCAGCAGCACGACTCCACACTTGAGAAAGACAGCGGCGTTGCGCACAAGACGCTGCTCGCAGGCGCAGCTGCAGTCGCGTCGCCGTCGCCGTCAGGACCAACGCCGCCGCTCTCGCCTTCACGAAAAGAGCTGCGCAAGCTCCAGATCGCAGCGAACGAGCTCGCGCGATCAAAGAGCGAGGCGACGGTCAGTAGCAGCTCAGCAGCAGCAGCAAAGGCCGATCGCACCTCCGTCGGCAACGAGGGGCAAGCGCTCGATCGCGCGCCAAGTGATGCAAAGCTCAAAGCGAGCGATCGTGCTGCGTGGTCGCGAAAAGCTCGCAGTGCGCCACGCGCTGTCACGCCGACCTCAAGCGCACCACTGGTATCAACGGCAGGCAGCCACACGCCTGCAGTGGCAGAGCTCGAGGCACGCGATCGCAAGACAAAGCGGCAGGCTCGAGCGATCAAACTGCCGAGCGCCAACATTGATGGCGAGGCACTCGACTCGCCAGCGAAGGCTGCGCAGCCAGCAAAGAGGCGTCGCAAGGCAGGAGCGACTCCGAGCGCTACGAGTGCATCAAAGAGCGCAAAGAGCGGCAAGCAAGCGACGCAGAAGCAGAAGCAGAAGCAACAGCCAAGCGAGAGTCGCTCGCTCCTCGCGTCGTTCGCGCACTGTGTTGGCGAGACAGACGACGACGACGAGCTCCCGACGCCGCAGAAGCTCGCGATCCCAGTCACAAAACGCCGCGCACGGACGCCGGCGACGCCACCGACGCGCCGGAGCCGTCGCATTCAGCTCAGCCTTCCTGGCGCCGTCATTCCGCCAGACTTTGTCACTGACGCGTGCGACGCGCTCCTCCAGACGGAGACGATCTCTGGCGCGCTCTTCTGCGTCGCACTCAACTCGCTCCGGCATCTTCAGGACGAGCTGCTGCTGCAGACGCAAGCACTAGCGCCCGACAGCGACGCAACGTTGTCGAATCCGTTCGAGACCGTCACGCGCATCTGCGTTGGCATCGCGACGTGCGAGCAGCTCGCTGAGGCGCAGAACCGCTTGCGCGCAAAGCCGCTGTCGCTCTTGACGCGCCGGCGCGGGTCCCAGACAGCCGCAGCAGCGCCACCGAAGACGAAGACGGCCGTGAAGAAGAGCGTGCGCTTCCAGAGTTTTGACCTCTCGTGTCTCAATCTGCACTACGTGAGCGATGCAAGCGCAGAGGAGACAGTCGACCGGATCCTCAGCAGCTACGACGCGCTCATGCGCCACGTCGCGACGCTCCAGCAGCGCATTGAGACCGATACCCAAGGCCGCAGTCGCAGTGACGACCCATCGGCAGACACATCACTGGAAGCCTCGGTCGTCCAAGGACTCGTGCGCGCACTCAACGACCGCGCGATGCTGTACGTGAACCCAGACACACTGCCGGACGAAGCTGAGCGCGTGTACCTCGCGGCGTTCGGCGCGCGCGACCCACATACGCAGAGCGAGCTCCAAGCGAGTCGCGCGTACTACGCTCGCGAGTTCGCCAAGCTCGTGCCGTCAGACGCTAATGACGTCTCGTCAGAGTCAACAGGCGGCTTCCTCGAGTCGATGGTCTCGAGTCTCGTGTCGTCGACGATCCGCTTCAAGCTCCGCGCGCTCTTCCTCGAGTACGACGCTGATGCTCACGGCGCTGGCGCTGCTGTGAAGGAGACACCCATGGCGCTGTACACGCACCAGGACTTTGGTTCGGCGATCCACTGCGCGCTTCAGGAGTCGCTCTTGTTTGCACCACTCGTTGAGCCGCTCCTAGCGCTCGTGACAGAGCCAGCAGCGCTCACTGCACGCTTGGAGCACGTCGAGGCCGACGACTTGGCGCACATTGAGCAGTTCGCACTCGCAAGACGGTTCCTCCGGCATCACATGAAGCGCGCGTACGAAGCGCCGAGTCCCGACGACTTTGCGACCAAGACGTGGTCGCAGATCGAGCAGATCTGTGGAGTCGCCAAGACGTACGTCCTGAGGATGAGCTCAGTCTTTCTGCCCTGATAGCCAAAGCACTCACGTCCGCTTGTGTGGCCGTCGCGTGTACTCGACAGCCATGGCTTTGAAGACGAAGCGCACTTGTTCCCACTCGCAAGCGTCCGCGCGTTCATCACGGAGCTCGAGACGCAAGAGCGCGATCTGCAGCAGCTCGAGCGCCAACTTAGCGCGTTCTACGAGCGGCAAAGAGGTTCGTCCTGCGATACACTTCTGCGAGCGCATCGCGTCCGTTGGTTGTCCTCACGCCACTGCTGCTGCTCCTATCGCTGCTGCCGTACAGAGCGTGATGCAACGCAGAGTCGCCCGTGTCTCGAGTGTGGCAAAGCGACGTCGCAGTCTGACGCCGCAGGCTCGATCGTCTGCATCACGTGCGCTGGCGTCTTCCACCTCCGCTGTCTCCACCTCCCGCCGTCGTTTGCGCAGTTCGCAGGGCAGTACACGTGTCCGTCCTGCTTCCTCGGACGCTCGCGGTAGCACCGAGTCCGCTTATCAGTCTATCAGCCTATCAATGAGTCAATGCGTCCTCATGCGTCCTCATGCGAGCGAGCGAGTGAGACTGGCATGGAGCTGTGGGAATGTGTGAGCGAGCGAACAGAGCTCGATTGACTGTAGAGCTTGAGCGATCCAACACACCAGCGCCACCAGCTCGAGGACCGGCCGCCATCTTTGCTACGATACACACACACACGAGCGCGCCGTTCTACTTGACGCGCTTCACCTTTGGTTTCGGCCCGGGCTTGCGCTGCTCCGCGCTCTCGTCTGCTGCGAGCATGGCGTCGACTGGACTCTTGAGGTTCGCATCGGCTTCGAGCGCTCCGGCCGCGGCGTCGAGCGGACACGCTGCAAAGTCGATCGCGTAGCTCTCGCGGTAGTACTCGACCGAGTGCTGGATCGTGTCGTAGAGCGTGTCGATGCGTCGGCGCTCGAGCTCTGCGGCGTGGATCGCGTGGACACACGGGAAGCGCCGGTCTTGCCACTCTTGGCACGTACACTCCCAGTCGAGGAGGTTCACGTGGCGCCACGTGTCGTAGATCTGCGGCCGCGTCTGGCCGAGCGACCGGACCATGAACGCGCCGTTCGCACACGGGATCGACTAGGACGGACGGACGGACGGACACAAGGACAAAGAGGCTCACACTGTTAGTGCGAGAGCCATGGAGTCTGCGAGGACGAGGGCAAGCAGGACGCACCTCGCAGCGCTGACTGCCTTGGAGGATCCGCTCCATCTGCGCGAGACGCATCGGTACGAGCTCCTTTGGCGACCGGTGCTCGAGCGCGTCGCGGCGCTCGCGAAAGAGCTGCGCGAGCCGCAGAAAGTAGCGGCTGAACGTCGCGAGGGGCTGCGAGCTGCGCACTGGGTCGTCGCCAAACCAGCTCGTGTGCGTCGCGCTGAGTGTAAACAGGTCGTCATCACTCGGCGTCGCGACCAAGTCGCAGGTCACGTCGTTGAACGTCGGCTTCCGGAACGCCTCTAAGAACGCGTACTTGACCCAGTGCTGCCTCGGAAGCGCGTCGAGGTGCGTCACCACTGCGTCGCTCACGCGCGCGAGCTCAGTGCGCAATGCGTTAAACTCGCTCTCGCTCTCGCTCCGCGCGAGGTCGTAGATCCGTTGCGCCTTCTCGGACGTGAGCGCCGCGACTTTGTGGCGCAGCACGAGCTCGTCTTCGACAACGCGCCGCATGCAAAAGTGGTGCGGCGTCTGCGGCCACACAGTCGCGATGGCTTCCGCCACGCCGCTAGTGCGACCCGCCACGACGGCGTACTCGGTCATGTCAATGGCGGCAGCAGTCTGAACTGCAGTGAGGAACCACTCCCAGTTCGCTTGCGTCTCGTCCGCGACGAGTGCGAGCGCAAACGTCACAACGTCGTCGTTAAAGTCCTTGCACAGGGCTTTGAGGTACACGCCGCAGACCGCGTCGTCCGTCGTAGCGTCGGCGCCTTTGCCAGCGCCGCCATTGATCGCTGGGTCTGCGCCGTCGCACCACGCTGGGAGGACGTGGTCGAGCGCAATGAGCTTGCGACTGCGTTTGAACGCGTGGAGCGCAGCGCTTGGGACGAACACTGCGCGCTTGAACACGCCGAGCTCCGTCGTCTCGACTTGGATGAGCGACCCGGGGTTCTTCGCTGCCACGAGCTTGAGGTAGCTTGCCAGTGTCTGGAACGACGTGCGGATCGCCACGACGCGCGCGTGCTGGAGTTGCCGCTTGATGCGCGACGCCATCATGTGGTTGATCGTGTGGCCGCGGCCGAGCAAGATGCGCTTGATGAGCTTCCCGTCGAGCTTCGCCATGACGAGCCCTGGCGCTGGGAACTTGTTCACCTCGTCCGTGACCATCTGACAGAGCGACTTGGTCGAGAGCGTCGTGTTGCGCTGCATCGGCACGCGCACTGGCTGAGACGGTGACGATAGCTCAAGACTCACGCCGTCGAGGCGCTCACCAGTGCGAGTGCCGCTCGGACTGAGAGCGACGACTGGCGCTGCGAGCGCTAGAGTGCTTGGCGAAACAGTAGGCGGTCGCCAGCCAATGAACTTGTAGTGGTTGTGCAGGAAGCACGCGCGCGTGATCTTCCACGCCGCGCCGTTGCCGTAGCCGTTGATGTAGAACGGACACTGGAGCTCCGCGGCAGGCGTGCTCGCGTCGAAGAACTGCTGCCCGTGGAGCTTCTTGCAGCGGTACTTGACGTTCCCACCGCCGTTCGGGCGCGTGCTCGAGCCTGACACGATGAGCTGAAAGCCGCGCGCCATGGCAAACTGCTTGCACCGGTCCTGGAGACTGCGCTGGCTCGGGAACACTTCGACGCCGCAGCCGGCGGCTTTCGTGCCGCCCTTCTTCTCGTACGCGATGCCAAAGTCGGCGCTGTTTGCGTCATGGCTCACGTCCATGTCGATGCGCAAGAGTCTGAGCACGCGCGCTTCGACCAAGTCGGTCTCATCTAAGCGGTTGAACACGCTCGCTCCTGTCGACTGAGCTGGTGTTGATGGTGGTGTTGGTGGTGTGACCGTGCTTCCCTCCTTCGTGCTTGGGAGCATAAGCGAGGTCGATGGCGCTATCGAGACAGCGGACGTCTGCACGCTTGCGTCACCATTGACACCATTGACAGCGGTGATCGCGGTGGCAATCGCAACAGCGGCATCCGTCGGGTCAAGCGGCACATCGGCGCTGCTCATGCTCGGAAGCGCAGGCACAAGCTTATCTCGCGCGTCTCACTTATCACGAAAACAAATAGCAAGCGGCAAGTCAATATCACATATATACTATACTTTGTTTTTGCTGATTCGGTCATCAGCAGACTCCAGTCAAAGCAAGCCTCCATCAACGTCGACACCATGCTGCGGAGCACTCGAGCATGGCGAACTGCGCGCGTCACACTGCAGCGCCATGGACGGAGCAGCAGTAGCCGCAGTGGCAGTGCGTCTGCCACGAGCAAACAAGCAACTGACGCAAGCGTTGAAGCGCTCAAGTCAGCGACGCCTGGCATCACGCGCATTCGCAAAGGCGGCAGCGCTGGCCGCGTCGTCGAAGTCGACTCGACGATCGCACGCATCATTGGCTCGGACTGGGGCGACCGACGCAACCAGAGCGTGTCGCTGCCCATGCGCCTATACTGGATCCTCTTTGGCATCGTGTTTGCGAACGGCGTGTACACGTACGCCACTGGCAAAGACGGTGCGTCCACGAGGGCACTAGCTCCACACCACTAGCTGGCTGGCTGTCTCGGTTGCGTCTACCTGTTCTAGGACTGACGCGTGTACGAGTGTACGTGCCAATGACAGAGGCGTACTTGGTCGAGAAGGTCCAGAAGAAGGTCGATGAGAAGCTCGGCGTCGTTGAGACGAACGAGTTTGTCGTCATGGCGGACCCAGTCGCGTCCAAGACACCAACGGCACCGGCTGCGAAGAAGACGCCAGCGCCAGAGCGACCGACCGCAGCGGCAGCATCGCCGCCCGCGTCTGTGTTCTCGTCGTCGAGCGCTAGCGCAGCGACGATGCCGTTCTTCCACCCGTCAACGCAGCCGCAGCCTGCGCGACCAAAGTCCAAAGCCGAGCTCGAGACTCAGCTTCAGCAGCTCCGCGTGGCGCAGCAGCAGCTCCAGCAGGAGCTCGCCAGTGGCACGAGCCGCCGCGACCTCGATGACGTCGCAGTCGAGATTCGCATGCTCGACCAGCAAAAGGCGCAGCTCAAGCGCATGATCAAGCGCGTGTGAGCGCCGCCAGTCAGTCGGAGAGCTGATGCGCATGAGCCATTCCAGTACATAGAGAAAGAGAGACGTGCTTGGGAAAGACCATCCGATCGAGCGCAAGCACTTTCGTGCTCTGGCATTTAGTCATCCGGGTCTACGGGTCGTCAGCCGCCGCTAGCGCTGAGAGAGAGCTGACCCAAAAGGAGTCAGCGTGGCTGCACGAGCGCCACCGAGACGGCGCCGCCAGCTCGGACAGCGAGGACGGCGAGGCGCTCGCGCTCAAAGAACGCAACTTTGGTCAGGACCCTGCGGTTCGTTTGGTCGCCATGGCCTGCGTCGCACCAGCGTTGCTCATGCGAGACGTCAGTGCGTCTGTCCCTCTCACATATAGCAGCAGCAGCAGCAGGTGACGCACCGAGGTTGCCGTGTTCGCCCCAGCCGCAGCTCCAGAGCTCGCCGTCGTTCGAGACTACGAGCGCGTGCTCACTACCGCACGCAATGCTGCGGACGCCAGACGCTGCGTCAAGTGGCACGCGCGTAGGCGTCTTTGCGCTATCAAGCGTCCCGAGACCTGCGAACCCACAGGGCACCAAAAGAGACGCTGTCAGCAAGCGCTCGCATCCCCAGGCGTCGTCGCACACAAGCGCCAGTGCTCAGAGTCGCTAGTACCGAGCTGTCCGTGACTGCCTTTGCCCCACGCTAGGAGCGCGTGTGGCTCCTCTGCTTCCACACAGAGCACAAAGTGCCAGCCCACGTCGACCTGCGATGCCCGGAGCAGCCGAGCTGCACTACCCGTTGCTTGCGCGAGCGTCACAGGCTCTGGGACGCCGTGAACCTTGCGTGACGCAGCAGTGACGCGACCGAGCTGACCGTGGCGATTGTTCCCACACGTCAACACTGCGCTGTCTGCTGTGAGGACGACCGAGTGCTGCCAGCCGCAGAGCACTCGCTGGACCGGCGCGTCCACTGCCACGCGTGATGGCGCCACTGCGGCGAGCACTGCGTCGCCGAGACCGAGCTCGCCGTTGCGACCCGAGCCCCATGCGTACGCTTCGCCAGTCGCAGTGCACAGCAGCGAGTGCTTCCAGCCGCACGCGAGGCTCTGGACACGGAACGCGCCGGCTGAGAGGTGGAAGCGCGGGATCGTAGCTGCAGCTGCAGTCAAGTCAGAGCTTGTGTCTGTACTGACAGGCCGACCGAGTTGGTGGTGCTCGTGCGCTCCCCACGCCAGTACGCAGTCGTCCGCAGCCGTCGTGCCGTCGCGTCTTTCTTCGAATGCGCTCACCTGTGTGCTGCAGACTGCGAGCGTGTGCGACCACCCACACGCAACGAGTCTTACACGCTACGTAGAGCGCATGGCCGTCGTCACCACCGCTAGCAGTTAGTACAAGAGCAGAGCAGGATGTATGTACATTGAGAGCACGAGCGACAAGCGCACCTGGTCGCTGGTGCGAGTGAGGTGTGCGCTCGCTGGTGTCGCGACTTCGCGGCGATCTGCCGTCGCAGTCGTGCGTCCCAGCTGCTCCTTTTCGTTGTCACCCCATACAAAGAGCTCACCTGTTGCGCTCACACCTAGTGCGACCGCATCATGCAAGCATTCACTGCTGCGATGAGCCAACACAATGCGCGACTGACTCACTGGTCGCTCGCTTACACGAACCTGCGCTGTGGCAGCCGCCGCACGTGATCGACTCGAGCACGATTGACTGGCGAAGCAACAGACGCACCAACAGCAACATCTCGTGCTCAGCACGCAATGCGCAGCAGCAGCAACAGCAGCAGCGTTGCCCAGTGCGAGCGCACCTCTTCGCATTGTGCGTCGCGAAAGCGCTGCGGCAGTGCGTAGTCGCACGTGTCGCCGAGTCCGAGCTGCCCAGCGCCACCTGCAATCACACCACCAGCAGCAGCAATCGGTAGTCGGTCTCAGCCTCACTCGTGTGCTGCCGCTGGCTGAGCGCGCGCGACGCACCCGAGCCCCAGACATACAGTCGCGTCGCCATGCCCTTTCGCGAGCTGCTGCCGATACGATATGAGAACAGTATTGCACACAAATGGACTGCAACACTTGACAGTCTCGCTGTGGTCTATGCATGCGTGGCATTCATGGGATGTGTTCGTAGTGTGTGAAGGGGCTGCTGCTACCGGCGCAATGGCCGAGCGCGCGTGTACATGCCGCTCACTTTCGGCGCAGACGCCGCGCTTCGTTGATCATGAGCCCAAAGAAGAGCTCGTAGTCCATGCTCGCGAGCAAGTGCTCGACAAACCACGCGTACTTGTGCTCGTCAAAGTAGCCCGAGACCTTGGTGTTCACGATCGCGCGGCACTCGCGGTAGAACTCGTCGATCGTCGCGCCTTCGCCTTCGGCAAAGTCCGACAGCTCCTCTTCAAAGAGCCGCAAGTACTTGTCGTGGATCTCCTTGTACCTGCTCAGCATCACGTAGGAATGAATGAGCGATCGATCGATCACCATAGCTCGAGCAAGCGCAGGAGCAGGAGCAACGCGACGCACTCGTGCTTGTGCTCGACGTCGCCGCCTTTCGCATCGAGCGCGTCGATGAACGTCTCGGCGTGCTCTCTGATGTCGAGTCCATCGTACACCACGTGAGTCCGAGTGTGAGCCATGCCACTCGACTAGCAGAGTCGCTCGTTCCTATCACGACGACGCACCGCGCAAAGTCGTCAAAGATGCGCTCAAACTTGGTGGACGAGCAGTAGATCGCCGCGCGCTCGATCACGTCGTCCGACTTGGGCATCGTGGCTGTCGTCTGTCTAGAGCTCGTGCGTCGGTGCTCGCTGCGTGTGTGTTGTGCGTGTTGCACTTGGTGCGGAGCGCCTGCAACAAGCGCGCTTCAGGATCACAACGGACGTAACCGCTCATGATGGTGTACACATGGTGTGTCCTCGTTGCTGCTCAGGTGGATCAAGGGCATGGAGGAGAGGAACACCACACTGTGATCCATGAACAATGTGTGGCTCTCTACTTGCGCGCTCTTCGACGCGCTTCACGGACCATGAGTGTGTAAAAGTAGCCGTAGTCCATGCTCGCGAGCAAGTGGTCGACGAACCACGCGTGCTCGTGCTCTTCAAACAGCGCCGTGAAGTGCCCGTCAACGACCCCGCGGCACTCGCGGAAGAACTCGTCGATCGTCGCGCCTTCCGACTTGATGAACGCTGTTGCGAGCAGGCAAAGCAGCAACATCAATCAGACGCCATCGTCTCTTGACTCGAGCAGACCTAGCAGCGCATGATGCACAGACGCAACGAACCGGAGAGCTCGTCTTCAAAGAGCTGCAAGTACCGATCGTGGAGCGCCTTGTATCTGAGTTGCGAGCGCGTTCCATCATCGATGTGAGCTGTGGCACATGCATACGCCCAAACAAGACATGAGCACACGCACTCGTGCTTGTGCTCTACGTCGTCGCTCTCTTTCGCCTCTGCTGCGTCAGCAAACACATCGGCGTTCTCTCTGTCCCAGCAAGCATGTAAGCAGCACACGCACGTGTCAATCAGCAGATATGAATGACAGCTTCACGACCACCACCGACGCTGCAACGCACGTTGCAAAAGCATCAAACACGCGCTGGAAGCGCGACGACGAGCAGAACTCGGCAGCGCGCTTGACGACATCTTGAGTTGGCATGTCGACGAGCAGCAGCTTGGATGGAAAGTGCGACTTTTCAAGATCGATCGTGTCGGTTCGAATCAAGATGTGTGGTTGTAGGGAAGAATTCGAAGTGAACTTGTTCTTAGTTTAATCAAGTCAAAGTATGGTCAATGGAGGCTTGCACAGCAAGTGGTAAGAGTTGTCTATTGAAATGCGCAGCATACAATTGCGCAGTGGGAACGAAATGTGTGTCGACCACACGATGTTTGAATCACGCTCATATTTGACTGGTGGAGAGCGCTTTGCCCATCTCTACACGAACGTCACCAACATGTTCTTGTTCTTGCTGTGATCGTGATCGTGTCGGGTGCTCCAATGCGCTTCGGTCGTGTCGAGAAGCCCCAAGCGCGCACACCACGAGAATAAGCGCTCTGGTCTGTCGTGTTCTCTCTCTCTCGCAGCAGCAACAGCTTCATTCACACACACACTCGCTCGAGCGACTCAAGAAACTGGATGTGACGTGTGGAAAACAAACCATCATTCTCAATCGTTGTGTTCCAGGTGGTCCACGTCGCAAAAGTGGTCCACACCTTCTTCGCGCCGCGAGAGCCAACCAATCGTCACGTCCTCGCTTCTTCGCCCACGCCTCCTTCTTCGCAGTGTCTCGTGCACGAGTGCTCCCCCCGATGGCGAGATGCCGCCACCCGAGCCATTCTCTCTTTTTTTCTCTCTTCTATAAAAAAGACAAAAAAAGTAAAGCAAGCAGGTATGTCTGCATGTGCACGCGTGCATGTGCGTGCATGTGTCTCCATGTGCGCGGCGGCTCCTGCTGCTGCTGCTGCTGTGTGAGCACGTGACAACAGGCGCTGACACACTCCTGCTATGTGTGCGAGCAGGCATGGCTAACTCGTCGACCTCCCCCACCAGCAGCCCAGCGACCACGGCCGCGGCGTCGGCCACCGGCGCGGCTGCGGCGCAGCCGTTCCACACGGCGTCGCTGTACGTGGGTGACATCCACCCGGACGTGACGGAGGCGCTGCTGTTTGAGATCTTCAACGCCGTCGGTCCGGTCGCGTCGATCCGCGTGTGCCGTGACGCCGTGACGCGCCGCTCGCTCGGCTACGCGTACGTGAACTTCCACAACGTCGCTGACGCCGAGCGCGCACTCGACACGATGAACTTCACGAGCATCAAGGGCGTGCCGTGCCGCATCATGTGGTCGCAGCGCGACCCGTCGCTCCGCAAGTCGGGCGTCGGCAACATCTTTGTGAAGAACCTCGACACGTCGATCGACAACAAGGCGCTGTACGACACGTTCTCGCTCTTTGGCAACATCCTGTCGTGCAAGGTCGCGATCGACAACACCACGGGTGCGTCGAAGGGCTACGGCTACGTGCACTACGAGACGAACGAAGCGGCGGCGGAGGCGATTGCGAAGATCAACGGCATGCTCATTGCCGGCACGGAGGTCTTTGTGGGCCACTTCCAGAAGCGCCAGGACCGCCCGGACATTGACGAGTGGACGAACTGCTACGTCAAGAACCTCCCGACGCACTGGACGGACGCGGACTTGCTCAAGGAGTTTGCGCCGTTTGGCAAGGTCATGAGCGCCGTGATCATGCGCGACGGCGACGCCGACGTGAACCGCGGCTTTGGCTTTGTGAACTTTGAGGAGAGCGACGGCGCGCACAAGGCCGTTGAGGCGCTGAACGGCAAGGCGTTCCAGACCGTGGACGGCGCGGACCTCGAGATGTACGTTGGCCGTGCGCAGAAGCGCTCGGAGCGTGAGCGCGAGCTCCGCAACAAGTTCGAGCAGCTCAAGATGGAGCGCATCAACAAGTACCAGGGCGTGAACCTGTACGTGAAGAACCTCGACGACCAGCTCTCGGACGACGAGCTCCGCGAGGCGTTCTCGGCCGTTGGCACGATCACGTCGTCGCGCATCATGCGTGACCCAGCGGGCAACTCGCGCGGCTTTGGCTTTGTGTGCTTCTCGACGCCGGACGAGGCGAACAAGGCGGTCGCGGAGATGAACGGCAAGCTCATCTCGGGCAAGCCAGTGTACGTCGCGCTTGCGCAGCGCAAGGAAGTGCGCCGTGCGCAGCTCGAGGCGCAGCACGCGCACCAGCGCGCCGGTATGGTCGTTGGCCGCGGCATGCCGATGGGCCAGCCGCCAATGTACGGCGCGGCGCCGATGTTCTACGCGCAGCCGAACCAGATGCCGCCGCAGGCGCGTCAGGGCTTTGTGTACCCGCAGCAGATGATGCCGCGTGGCATGCAGCCGCGCGGCCCAATGCCGTACGGCGCGCGTGCGCCAGGTGCGCCTGCGCCGGGCCCAGGTGGCTACCACATGCCGGCGTACGGCATGCCGATGCAGCAGCAGCGTGGCCAGCAGCGCCGCGGCCGCCAGGGTCCGGGCCCGCAGGGTCCGCAGGGCCCCGGTGCCATGGGCGGTCGCCGCAACTTCAAGTACACGGCGAACGTGCGCAACCAGCCGCCGCGCGAGGGTGCGCCAGTGCCGGGTGCGCTCCCGCCTGCGCCGCAGCAGGTCGGTGTGCCGCAGATGGAGCCGCTCACGTCGGCTGCGCTCGCGGCCGCGTCGCCGGAGCTCCAGAAGAACATGATTGGCGAGCGCCTGTACCCGCTCATCCACCGCCAGCAGCCGGAGCTTGCGGGCAAGATCACCGGTATGCTCCTCGAGATGGACAACGGCGAGCTCCTGCACTTGCTCGAGAGCCCGGAGGCGCTTGAGGCGAAGATTCAGGAGGCGCTCCAGGTCTTGGAGGCGCACCAGAACTAGGCGGCGCCGGCTTGCGAGGACCTACGCGGTGAAAAGAGAACGGGGAGGTGAGAAGGAGAGAATCGCTGAGCGCATGGGCTACTGCAGCAGTGGGGGGCGAGAGACGACGATGGAGGCCGTGCTGTGCTAGCTTAACGAATGGCAAAAGAGAGATGAAACCAAACGTCTCGGGTGTGTCTCGTGCGGTGAGGAGACCGCGGGTGTGTCGTGAGGCTGCGGGGACGCGAAAGCGACTGCAGCTGCTAAGTGTGAGTGAGTAGGTCCATATCAATTCTACGTAGCGTTTGCACGCCACCCTGCGCGCTCACGACGCGCAGAGCAAGCGCATGCACGCGGCGCTCGCGCTGTTGCTGCAAGCAAGCGAAGCACATGTTGTCATCTGAGGTCGCTCGGTTCGCTTTGAGTAGTAGACTGTATAGTTTCGACAAAGTACGATATTTGATCCGTTAAAGTCCGATTTTTGACTCTGTGGTGTGCTTGACTCGCGCC
>JAASFT010000431.1:0-20150 GCA_023333885.1 Globisporangium parvum
TGACATGCTCCCGCGGGACTTTGGCGCCAAGAGCTTCAGTCGCTGCACCGTATCGCTCCACAAAATCGGTGTGTGCATGAGCAAGCAGTCGGTAGAGGACGAGACTCGCAAGCACCAACGCGCTCACTCACTCTCTTACGATGCGTGTGCGGGTCTTCAGAGCTCAAGATACACAAAGTCGGCGCGAGTCTACAGCTCCCCAAGCCACTGCTTGTCACGCGCGCGTACTGCAGCGAAGTGGTGATCAAAGTGCCGTCGTGGACAGCCGCTGAGAAGTTTGTGCAAGAGCCGCTCAGTCTCCGTGTCGTCGATCTCTTCCTCGACATCAAGAGCGCGACCGACTGCGACGAAGCGTACCGCCAAGCGTACGACGCGCGCGTGCGAGCTGCCGTGATGGAACCGGATCCGCTCGGCTCGATCGCGTCCTGGTACGCATTCTCAACGATCTTACGCGAGCGCGTGGAGCTGATCATCGACAACATCTACATCAAGGTGTTCGCCCATGGCGTCTCACGCATCCGTGTCGAGCTCGCGAACTTCCACTCGCGCACGACGAACGCCATGTGGCAGGACATGCGGGACCTCACGCACTGCGTCGACCGGTCCCCGGACGGGCTGCTCAAGACGCGGTTCAAGTTCCTCTCGTTCAGCTGCAGCGTGCTGCTCACACAGAGCGCAGAGGGCAACGCGGCACACCGCCCAAAGACGCCACCACCGCCGCTCAAGCTCTTGCACGACCACGCTATCACGATGCGCATGACGCTCTTTGGTCATCGCGGACCCAAGAACGAGACCTGGGAGACGCTCTCGCAGGTCATTGACGTGAACTTGCACGCCCTGAAGTTTGACTACGACATCGCTGAGCTCCTGCAGATCTACGAGGTCTACGCGACAGTCCGTGGCTGGCTGCGCGACGCTGCCGAGCGCGAGCGCGCTGCAGTAGCCGCTGGCGCAGGACACAACCCGTCGATGCTTCTACTGCAGGCGCACCAACTGCAGCGCAGCGCAGTGCTTCCGGCAAGCGCAGACGCCAGTGCGAACAGTGAAGCGAGCTTTGCGCTCCAGCTCACGTTCCGGTTCTCTGCGGACGCGACACTGCGATTAGTCTCGGAGCGGCTCGGGAAGCAGCACATTGACTTTGCACTCCAGAACGCTGCGATCAACGTGATCGTGCACCACGACCACGCGCGCGAGCTCCAAGTGACAGTGCACGAAGCGCTCGCGCGCTTTCAAGACCACGTCGTGCTGTACGTCAAGCCCGCTCGCGACGTGATGCAGCTCAAGCAGCTTCGCAAGAGCGTGTTTGTGAAGTGGCACGTCCAGACGCTCACATGCCGCATCGAAGACGACTTGGCGCTCTTGCTCAATGAAGCGTACCACGCGCACAACGAGAAGACGCAGTCTGCGTTCATCAAGTGCGGCACGTGTCTGCAGCAGATCCGTCTCGAGAGCATCGAGATGCACGTGTGCAGCTCGCCTCCGCCAGTTCGGTCGCCAGCGACGTCAAGTGCCTCGATAGCAAGTCCACGGCATCGATCGGAGAGCGGTAGTGTCGAGCACACTCGCACAGCAAGCAGTGAGCGCGATGAAGCACACTCGAGTGACAACGCGGCCGTGAGTGTGCTCGACAGCACAACGATGCCACGCCTCCGACTCGTGCTTGCGCTCGATGAGCTCGAGCTCAGTGTCGACAGCCACCTCTTCTTCAACGTACAGCAGCTCATGCGGTCAGCGAGCGCGAAGCAGAGCAACGACCTCGCAGACCGCACGTTCACAGTCCACATGAATGAGCTGAGCGTCACGACCGAGTCAAAGGAGTTTGTTGGCGACGCGATCTTCGTACCCGTGCTGCCGCTAGCGTTCCAGATGCTCGAGTGCACGCTCCAAGGCTGCGGCTGCATTCGCAAGCAAACGAGTGCTATCGCAGACAGTGAGCGCACAGAGTCGAGGACTCAGTCGACTGACAGATCAGTTGGTGCTGCTGAGCTACATGCGCGACCTCGCTGGCCCGAACGCGTCTTTGTTGAGCTCGCTCGCTTCAAGTGCGTCGCAGCGCGCGTCAAGCCGCTGCGTGGGGACCAGCGACAACAACAGCAGGAGAGGAGAGAAGGAAGCTCAAGTGAGAGCAGCGCTGTCGAGTCGTTCGTCGTTGCAGAGACTGTGAGTCTGCGCACGAGCTTCTCGGATGGCGAGCGCATCTGTGAGAATTGCCACCCGCAACTGAGCGCGCACGCATCGATCGGTCGCGTGCGCTGTCAGCTAGATGACGCAGCGCTTGGCATTCTCCAGCGCGCGCACCGAGACGCAGCGAGTTCACATGAGCACACGTTTGTCGTCGCTCAGACGCTCTTCCTCGCAGTGCTCGAGGTCCGAACGATTGAGTTCACGCTGTTGCAGACAGTGACTCCTGCGCTCGCGCGACTCAAGAACCTGTTCAAGCACGTGAGCGTCGTTGGCGACAACCAGCTCGGGTACCTCGCGCTGCAGAGCAGCCTCGACTTCCGATCGCTCCTTAACTCACACGCTATTCGCTTTGCTCATCGTCGAGCTCCAGCATCAGTAGCACTGGAAGCGAAGGAGTCAGTGAGTCACAGTACAACCGACTACGACGACTCAATGCCGCACTCGAGGAGCACACGGCAGCAGCGCCGATGGGTACGACTCGAACAAGCGCGTCAACGCGCTGCGCGATCGATCCAGCAGATGATTCGCCGTGCTGCGCGTCGATACAAGGACAGTGCCGTGCAAGCACTCGAGACGACGAGCGATGGAATTAGTCCTCCGACTGCTGCCCCGACCGACGTTGCCACTGTAGTGAGTACTACTTCTTGTAAGAGCAGCAAGACAGTGCTGCCGGCTATGAACGATGCTGGAAGCGATCGAGCGCTGGAGCTAGACCCGCAGCCGCCAGTCACACCCAAGCGCAAGACCTCGGCAACAGGCAGCGCACTGCTCTTTGGCGTACCGGAGGATCTCCTGAACGCCAACAAGCACGTCGTTGCGGCAGCGAGTGTGATCTCGAACTTTGTCAAGACCAATCACCAGCAGCTCGAGTCTGAAGTCGTTGGACTGGCAACGCAGTCGAAGGAGTCGGCTGCGCGTCTCGTCTTGCCTCGCTACAGTGCGTGCAAGAAGATCCTTGGGCTTGAATCGTCTTCAGCGGGTGCTGCGAAGTCGAGCAGCAAGCACCAGGAAGTGCGCAGTATCGACGCGGATGTCAGCACGTCCAAACGGAATGGCTCGGCGTCGTCGTCATGCAGGTTGCTCACGACCGAGTCGACCGAGGCGACCGAGACGCAGGCAACCAAACCTCCTGCATTAACACGCGCGAGTCGAGATCGAGACGACGACGTCGATGGACGCGACAGCACAAGACGAGAGGGCAGTACTCGCAGTCTTGACAGAGACCGAGACGTTCATGAGGCGGAGGACAAGCCACCGAGCACAACTGACGAGGGTGGCCTTGCAACTTGTATGACTGACACGAACGAGTCAAACGGCGACGAGGGAGAAGCAGAAGCAGTCGACGAGCAGTGCGAGTCTGAAGACGAGACAACGGCACCCTCGCATGACTGTGATGAGAACCGCCTCGACTATCTCGAACCCGAGCACGGACTGAGCGACGCACTGCTTGAGAGCCTCCCGAGTCTCGTGCGCGTGCTCGTGCAAGTGAACGAGCATCGCTTGCGCGTGCCGATCAACCCGCGCGAGAAAGTGGGCTTCCTCTGTCGCGAAGTCGTGCGACGCTTCAACGAGCTGTTCGCGACACACACAAGCGCGTGCATCTCGCACGTCACGCTCCAGGACGCGCGCGGCGGTGCCTTTGCACTGACCGACATTGTCGGGTTCGTGTACACTACCGAGAGCGACGTGCTCTTTGCGCTTCCGAAGAACTCGGACGATGAGATCCGATGTCTTGCGCACATTGAGCCAAGCATCCACGACTTGCAACAGTCGAGCTCCTTGTCAGTAGCGCCATCGAGTCGACGACGTACTGCTGCTGCTGCAAAACGAGCTACGACAGCGAAAGCACTCGGCTCCAATTTCTCTCGGTGCTCGCAGCTTCCACTACCGCTCGCAATCGCGCTCCTTGCGAACGAGAGTGAGCGCGACCTCTTGCGCTGCGTCCTGAGCGAAGGGAGCTACGGCACTGCAGGTGGCGGCCACGCAAACGAGTGGCCCGAGCTCGCGCTCAATGCGTCGTTCCTCGATCCGAGCAACATCTTGCCAGTCGAAGTGCGCTGGTTCGGGCAGTGCCTCGAAGTGACAAACGCAGACGCGTTCGTGTTGTGTCTGCAGCAGCTGGGGCTCTGCACTGCGCGCGCGAGCAGCAAGTACGTTGGCAAGATCTTGCGCGACCGACTCAAGATGGACCGCAAGAGCCCGCTCATTCGCGCAGCGTGTTTGCGCAGCGCTGGAGACTTTGACGTCCCCGACGACCACGATGTGGCTGAGAACGACGGCGGCAATGCTGAAGGGCATGCGCAGAGAGCGTCGTGTCCAGCAGCAGCGATTGACAAAGAAGACAGTGACAGCGGTGCGACTCGAGCAGCTGTCTCGTACGATAGTCTCAAGGAGATTGTCCAGGACGACTATGGCGTGTACTTGACGTCACCGAGCGACTAAAGAGTGTGTGAGAGAGAGAGAGGCAAGGTAGTATCTGAGCGTCAACCACGAGTCGATGGATTAGCTTCCTCTCCGAAGCACAGACACAGACACGCGCTCGGTCTCTTGCTCGCACACCACTACTTCAAGGGGCAACAGCGAGCGAAGAGCAGAGCAGCTTGAGAGCCTCCCGAGTCTCGTGCGCGTGCTCGTGCAAGTGAACGAGCATCGCTTGCGCGTACCGATCAACCCGCGCGAGAACGTGGACTTCCTCTGCGACGCCGAGCTACGAGCAGGCGGGTGATGAGAGCGATCGCTGCTTGCGGTCGGATCGCCCTCAGAACCGAGGCCCTATACGTAAATTTGGCTGTTGGATCGAGGCGAGAATGCCTTTGTGACCGTCGCTTGAGGCGTCAGTTTAGCTTTGTCAGTCTCTCGGGTGAACGAACGTCGTGACGCCAGCGCAGACGAGCTCTCCGTCGCATCGGTCTCTTGCTCGCGCTCGCCGACACACACACGCATAGCCATGGTGCTCAAGCTCGCGCTGAGCTTCGTTGCGAGCAGCCTCACGCCGAAAGCGAGTAACACCAAAGACACGGACCTCCGAACGCCGACGGCTAGCGCACTTGCTTCTCCGAAACTGAGCAGTGAGCCGAAGCGCAGTGCGAGCCGCAGAACGCAGCAAGAGCTCGAGCTCGACGACTTTGGCGGGCATGACGAAGAGGAGAAGACGCAGAGTTACCAGAGCGAGGTGGATGAGAACGAGAGCAGCGCGGTGCAGAGCGACCTCATCGAGATCTCTCTCGGTGGCGACGAGCCTGCAGGCATCCATCAGCAAGAGCTTCACCACCAGCGCCACCACCACCACTACCAGCACATGCGCCACTACCACTCTGCGACCGACCTCGAGACGATCGACGAGCTCATCGAGCTTGCGAAAGAAGGCAATGTCCAGGCGTCCAAGCGCGTGTGTGAGTCGCTTGCAACGCGCAGCGTGAGCGCCGACTCGCCAGGGTACATGGGCTGGACACCAGCGCACTGGGCTGCGCGCGAGGGCCGCACCCCGATCCTCGAGTACCTCCTCAGCGTCGGTGTGAGCCTCGACGCGCGCGACCGCAAAGGCGACTCGCTGCTCCACAAAGCCGCTGCGAACGGCCAGTACCGCGCCTGTCAGTGGCTGCTCCAACTCGGTTTCAATGTCCAGGCGAAGAACAACAATGGCAAGTCGGCGCTCGACGTCGCGCAGGAGCACCTTGCGATCGCACGCACGAGTGAAGCTGCACTCTGTGAAGCGATCCTGGCGCGCGAGAACGCCAACACGTTCTAGGCATGGGAGCAGTGTGGGGAGGCTTACGACTCGGAGAAACAAGTAGGGTAGTCAAAGAAGACACGCAGGAGCCCTGGACTAAGTTATGAATGAAGGAGTGACAACGAGAGCGATCTGTGGAGCACTGGTCGACTGCTAGGACAAGAGTGTGGGGTTGGTCGGTCAGTGGCGCGGCGCTCCTCGCTGACGATGACCTAGCCACTGCTCGCGCGTCTGTCTACCGATCCACTTTGTTGTCGTTCGAGCTCAGGAGCTTGTCGATCTTCTCAAACTCCTTCTTGAAGCGCGCTTTCACGTTGCGCAGGTCCGGGACAGTCCCATCGTCTTCGCTCCCTGTCGTGATCTTGCGCAAGTTGGGCGAGAGCTTGAGCGAGTTGACGCCCCCGCGGTCGTCGCCCACGAGCACGATCGGGTCCTGTGAGTTGAACGCCACGTGCGTGAGCTTGGCGCGCTTCACGACCTTCTGCTCGCACAGCGGCTCGTTCTTGTTCTCGGCCAAGTCAAACACGTGCACTTTGCCGTCGCTCGTGACGGCAGCAAAGACTGTGGACGAGTATGGTGCCCATGCGACGTCGCCGACTGCGTTCCCAAGGTCGAACGACATGATCGGGTCCGGGAGGTTGTGGTCCCAAAGCTTCACGGTCCAGTCTGCGCTGCACGAGAGGAACGCGCGCTCGTGGAACGGGTTCCACCGCACGCTGTAGACTGCCATGTGGTGCCCAACGTACGTCTCGAGGTACTGTCCCGAGTACGCTTTTGAGCACTTGTGCAGCTTCCCCTCCTCGGTGCCAACGACAAAGAGGTGCTCACTGAAGCGATTGAAGTCAAAGCAGTAGCCACCCGCGAGTCCCGTGAGCGAGGACTCCTCCGGGTCGTCCTTCGCAGTCGAGACGATCTTGAGCTGCATCACTGGCTCCATCTTGAGCTCGTTCTTGCTCATGATCCAGTTCGCGACGCGACCGTCCGAGGAGATCGAGTAGAAGTTGAGCTCCTTTGCGAGGTCCTCTTCTTGCCAGTTCACTTGCCACACCGGGTCCGTGTGCTTCCCTGTCTTGATCGTCGACGTGTAGATCGGTCGGTTCGCTTTGTTGCGCACGTCGTAGACGATCACAGTGCCGTCGTAGCACCCAACAGCGAGCAGCGCGGCGTGCTGCGGGTGAAAGTCGAGGCACATGACGCCGGACTCGGTCGTGAACGTGAACTCGGGGTGGGACGAGTTCTTGAGCGAGAAACAGCACACAACGCCGGTGCCTTGCTTCAGAAAGTCGTACGAGCCGTAGCCGATCGCAAAGAGGTCAGAGAACCGCGGGTTCCAGCACACAGCAGTGACCTGTTTCTTCTTTGCGCGCTTGCTCGAGAAGCGCCAGAGCGGCAGGAGCGACCCCTCGCCCTCTCGGAACTGGTCGCTCGCGTCCTCCCAGTACTTGAAATCGTGAAAGATCTCGTCGTCGGCGTTCTGGTTCACCATGCGCTCGATGATGCGCAGCGTCTTGCCCATCGCAGCCGAGTGCACCATGTCGTCGCCTTTGCCTTTGCTCCCACCGCTAGCGCCGCTACTTCCACTACTGCCACCGCCACTTGCAGCACTCGTTGTCGACACGGTCGCAGCCATGGTCTCGCCACCGTCCTTCTCGTCCTTCTCTTTCTTCTGCGCGACTTTCTGGAGCTGGATCTGCTCGCGCTGGTGCTGCTCGTACGCGTCCATGAACGTGTCGTAGATCTCCCACTGCGTCACAGTCGCCATGAAGCTCACGACTGGTGGCGGCTCCGTCTCAACGGACCGCTGTCGCAATGGGTTCGTGTACGTCTGCGCCGCGCGCTCGCTGTAGTTGAACTGGTTCTTGCCGGACTCGAACTGCAGCGACGCTTCATCGATCTTCTCGCCTTTTGCCTCAGCTTCGTCTTTCGCTTGCTTGATCGCGAGCTCGCGCGCCTCTTTCTCCTCTTCTGCGCGCTTCTGGTCGAACGCCGCCTGTGTCTTTGCGTCCTCGGACTCTTTGTGGATCATACTGCCGTCTGCGCACAGGTGGACGTACAAGTGGTCGCCTGGTCCAGGTGGATCGACCTTGTACGTGCGCTCCTTGTAGTTGTACTTGGTGATGTTGTTCGGTACGTTTGGGTCATTCGCCGTGAGCACGCGCGAGAACTCCTCCTTGAGCTCTGCCTCCGAGAGCTTGAGCTGGTTCTCAGGTATGACCACACGCTTGACCTACGCAAGTGCAGTCAAACCGAGAGACGAGACGTGTTGTCCCGATCGTGAGCCATCAGTATCGACAAGAGAAGTGCCACATGGCATCGCGCGACTTACAGGCTCGTGATACGCGTCCATTTCGTCGTTGTCCTGACCAGAGCCCCCGCCACCGTCTGCGCGCGCATGGCTGCTGTCTGCACCATCGCTGCCGAGCGTTCTGCTCGGATCCTTGGTCTTCTTCTTGAGCGGGGACGCAGCGCCAGGCTTCTTCGGCGGCATGGCCGCGGCTGCTGTCACGTAGCACGCGTGAGCGAGCGAGCGAGGAGGTGTGCGACGTCGATCGGATCGCGAGCAGCGCTGCGTCGACGTGCAAAGAGTTACGACCTTTCGCGGATCGAGTTGCTTCAATTGCAACGCTCACAATAATATTGGGGAGGGGATCCAATCACGCAAAGGAGGGTTCCGGGACAAGGAATCACAAAGCAGCGCGAACGCAAACATGGTGTTCCGGCTCGAGGAAGCTGTCGCGGCAGTCGCGGCGCCGGACGTGCGCAGCGACAGCGCCGAGCTCCGAACGTGCGCCGCGCTCTTCGATGGCAGCCGGTACTTTATGTACGCAACTGGCGCGCTCGTGGTCGTGCTCGTGGAGAACCAGGACGGCGCGACGCCGCTGAACCCACGCAGCGAAGCGCGGCGCCCGTCACAGTTTGACCTCTGGCAAGTCTGGACATGCGACGACGTCGTGCGCTGCATCCGCTTCAACAGCTCGCGCAAAGCTGCGCGTGGTGCGATTGCGCTCTGTGTAGACGAGGGCCGCGGCGTGCTCCTTATGCCATGTGGCGCTGGTGCATCTTCCAAGCCGGCTGCAGCTGGCGGAACTGGAGCATACACAGCAGCAGCAACCAGCAGCAGCGGAGCAAGCGATGCATTCAGCGTGGGAGCGTCGAGCTTGTCCAGCAGCACGAGTGCTCCTGGACATGCAGGTGACGTGACGAGCGACTATGCAAAGCTGCATCTGCATCTGCAGATGACAACGTGGCGCGAGAGTGTGCGGTGGAAGAGCGAGGATCGGCTCATGGACCGCCTCGAGTGGGTCGAGAGCGGCGCTGACGACCTGCTGCTCGTCGGCGCAGGCGAGAAGATCACGATCTGGAAGCTCGTCGACGACGCGGTGCAAGTGTATCTCCAGCGCAGCTTCTCGCTCCGATGCGGCGCCGACCGCCGTGTGAGTCACTTTGACGCCACGAGCGGGGCCGGCCGCTTCATTGCTACTGCTGCAGCGCACGACCGCGTCGTGAAAGTGTGGCACTTGAACGCATTTGACCACGACGGTGCGCCAATGTGCCAGTTCTTGGCGCACCAGCGTGCGATCGAGCACCTGCAGTGGTCGAAAGACAGTCACACGTTCAAGCTCCGCGTGCCATCGACGCCAGCCGCTGCAGTGCACTGCGAGATGCTCTTTACGCTCAATCGAGCGGGGACAGTGTCGATCTGGCGCGAGAACGTCGCGACTCGGTCGTTCGTGCTCTGGAAGCTCTTCAGCGGCCAAGACTACCTCTCGCAACCCGAGTCCGAGCGCTTCTTCTTTGACGCTGACCGCGGCGCGAACACTAGGATCTGTGCGCTCGGACTTGTGAGTCATGCGTGGGCTCGACCAACAGCGAGCACGCTCGTGTCGATCCCTGACGCTATGCTCGACGAGTCGAACGTCCTCGCTGCGCTTGCGATGTTCCACTATGGCTACAGTAGCTTGGACGACGCACGTCAAAGTGAGCTGTACAGCCAGCGCATGGACGGCAGCGGCAAGATGAACGGCAAGCTCCTCGGCGACAAGTGCGGCGCGATTGCAGATACACACGCTGGTGAGACGTTCATCTGCGGCAACGCGCCGCTCAGCAAGACGTTTGCAGTCTACTTGCTCTACGGTGTCCACGACAACGGCGACTTGTGTTTATTCCGGACCGAGTTCATCCCGTTCTCGGTACGAACACTCCTTGCGCTTGTGTCGTCTCGACGGTGTTGCTCTCTCTCTCTCTGCCAGTCTGTCTGTCTGGGCTACTTCCGATGCTGCGTGCTGACGGGACTCTGCCTTATGAATGTCTGGTGGCGGTGGTGGTGATGGTACTGTGCAGGGCGTGACGCCAAAGGTGTCGCTCCTGCTCATCTTCAATGGACTTCGCGCGCAGCTCGTCGACTCGACGATCGTGAGCATCTGCTCGTCTGACTACCGAGGTATTACGTGGTCTGGATCTGCCAACTGTCTACACATCTCCTCGTAGTGAGACCGAGCAGTCGACTCACGAACGAGTGACTTGCGTGCTTGCTATGCCAGATCGCGAGAACGGGAGCTCGACATTTGTGATTGAGATCGTGTTCCAGTCACGATCCGTCGAGACGCATGTGCGCGTCGCGCGTCTCAAGCTCCAAGCCGACAGCGCATCATTTGCCGGTGCGCGAGGGTCGCGCGGCTCGGTCTGCTACTCGGTGCAGAGCTGCGAAGTCCGCGACTTGTGCGACTGCGTGTTTGATGCGCAGCAGCTCGATGGTACAGCGCGCTCGCTTGCGATCTCTAAGGTCCGCGCTGCGAAGCGCGTGGTAGCATTGCCGAACAGTCCCAGCGCCACGGGACTGGCACTCAAGGTCGCTGTGTCGAACATCGATGGCCGTCTCGACATCTTCCGTCCAAGCGCATCGCTTCGAAAGCTCCAGATCGTGTGTCGACCGCACCCGAGCGCTGCGATGCGCGAAGCAACACACGCGTGCTGCTACGAAGAGCAAAGTGTGCTGTTCTTCTTTGCGCGCAGTAAGCTCCAGGCGGCAACGACTGCAAACGAGGGCGAGAGCGCACATGGCAGCACCGGCAGCGCAGCAGCATCAGCATCAGCAGCAGCATCAGCATCAGCATCAGCATCAGCAGCACTGCCGCCTTTGCTGGGCGGAAACAGCGTGAGAAGCACATCGTTCCAGATGGGCTCCCCGCCAAGCTCCGCGGTATCGACGCATGCAGTGATGTGCTTTGAAGACGAGAGTGGAGACTGTGACGACGCTGTCGTGCTCGAAGAGCTAGTGGTCTTGCGCGTTCCCGAGACGCTCAAGCGCGAGTGGTCATCGTCGCAGTCGATCTTTGGCACCTCGCTATCGTCGAGCGCTTCTCCGTCGAACGACTATTGCGTCGTCATTGGGCTCCAGCAAGGCGGCGCCGAGATGCTCGTCTGGGTCTTTTCGTTCGAGCCGCTGGCTTCGCCAACTGTGTCGTCGCGGGCGACAGAGAGCAGCGAAGATGTGCGAGACAGCGATCTCGGCTTGGACAGCGCGCCTTCGTCACCACCGCGTCCGCACGCGCCAGTGTCGATGAAGCTGCATCGGAAAGCCCGCGTCGCAGTGCCTCGCTCTCGGTTCGTGTGTCTGTCGAGCGTTCCGTCGCTCGAGCCGTTCGAGCTGGTCTTTGCGACGATCGATGCGCAGTTCCAGCTCGATGTGTGGACATTTGCCGACCTGGACGACCTCACCGAGCTCAAGAGCGTCCAGAGCACAGACGTCGGTGCGCTGATCAAGGCATCGACTGCATCAGAGAAGCCAGTCGATGCAATGAGCTTCCACGTCCTCGACGAGACAGTTGTGTTCAAGCAGTTAGCGGTCAGCGCCTGTGGACGCGTTGCCGTGTTGTTTGAGCGCACTGAGGCAAAGCCCGGCGCGCTGACACATCAGCAGCCAAGAAGCGCAGTCGATGCAAACCTGTGCATCTTGCCGCTGCTCGAGAGCTGCGCAGAAGGCATCGTCGTACTTGAGCAGAAGAAACTCGGTGCGATCGTGTCACTCGAGTGGACACCGCCTGTGACGCCTGAACGCGCGTGCGAGCTCCTCTTCCTCTCGACGACTGCGATCGGCGTGGTGACGTGCGACGCGTCGCTTCCGACGAACAAGTGGTCGATCGCGTGGTCGTCGAGTCGCTTCAGTGTCAAGCCACAGCGTATCTCGTCGCTCACGAACTACCCACACGCGCTCCTAGCGCTTGAAGCGAGCATCGCAAGCGTGAACCTTCATGATCTGAGCGGCGCGACGACTGCTGGCACGCACAGCGGTTTGCCGTTCCGGATATCGCAGTCGCTTGGACTTCTCCAGCCATCTTCAGCGCCAAGCCTCCATCCGCCACCTAGCGCAGTCTTTGCTGCCCACCACCCAGCGACGCTGATGTTTCTGCTCCTACGCGGCTCGTTCCGGAGTCTCGAGACTGTGCTCGCGCATGTCAAGACGTCGATGCTCGAGCACGAGAAGACGTGCTACCTCCGCATGATGGACGGCGCGCCGCTGACCGAGTTGCCGCTGCTCTCACTTGTCGAGTTGCTCGGACAGACTGTCGTTGACACTGATGGCGTGAATGGCACCGACAATAGGGACGACGAGCGATCTGCAGTGTACCTGAACGGCAAGCAGTCGATCGGTAGTGGCTCTGGATCCGCGTCGTCGTCATCTGCAGCAGCGCCACCTGCGCGCGCGAGTGACTTGTTTGCGATGGACTACCGCTCGAGTCGCCGCAACCTCGATCGCGCCGAGATGCTCTTTGCGCCACGACCGGCTCTCAGCAGCTCTGTCGACTCGACAGAGGATGCAGACGGAGCAGCAGCGACTGCCTCGAAAGTGCAGACGTCGCTCGCAGATGCTGCATTCGCGACGTTCTTCAGTGAACGTCGAGCGCAGTTGACGTTCCTGTCGCGAGAGGAAGCCGACGTGTTCCTGTCGATCGTGCAGGGGATTCGCAAGACCGTTGCGTGGGAGCGCGACAGTGGCCGAAAGAAAGACGCCGCGGTGCTTCGCTTCCACGCGAGTCTGCTCTGGCTGCTGCAGCGAGCGAGCGATCGCGACAGCCCAGCGTCGAACAAGAGCAGCGATGCAAGTGTATCAACAACAGGAGCAGCGGGAGAAGAGAGCGAGCCAAGCGACTTGGACGACGACGTCGTGTCGGAGTCGAGAGCGGTCGGTCTTTGCTCGGAGCAAGTCGTGTGGGGCACGATCACAGACTACCAGGACGAGCTCTTGCAAGAGTGCTTCCCAACGCCGATGATGACATGGCGCGAGATGCAGCAGCTGCGGCTGCCGTTCTGGGTCAAGAGCGTCGCGAAGCTACAGCAGTTCACCGAGAAAGCTGCGCAGACCGAGTTCGCGTCGACGCGCGACCCGTTCCGCGTCGCGCTCTTCTACGTGCTGCTCGGGAAGACGAAGCTCCTCGCAAGTCTCTTTAAGATGAGCAACGAGACTCGGATCTACGAGCTCCTGAGCAACGACTTCTCGGACCCGCGCTGGAAGACTGCGGCGATCAAGAACGCCTACGTGCTCAAAGCCAAGCGCCGGTACGAGCTCTCGACCGCGTTCTTTCTCCTCGGTGGCAAAGTCCAAGAAGCCATGGCCGTCGCAGAGCACGCAGACCGGACGCTTGTGCTCTCGTTCCTCATTGCGCGCTTGTCGGAGAAGTGGGACCTCGGCGGCGAGAGCAACCATGATGCGAGCAGCGGGGACTTTGGGCAGTTCTCGTTCACTGGCTTGAGCAGCAACATGCGATCGTCGCTCGCTGGCGTATCTGGCATGCCGTCGTCTGCTAACAGCGCAGAGGCGACAGGCTGCAAAGGCGTGTGCGTCGAGTACCTCAAGACTGCCGTGTGGACACGAGCAGAAGCGTGTGGTGACGTGTACATGCGCTTCCTCGTCAAGTACCTCGTTGGTGAGACGCAAAGTGGGATCCAGTGCTTGCTCACTGTGCCCTCTGTCGAGATGCGGTGCATGTTTGGGACCTGCGGCACAGCGTATGCGTACCCGTACACGCTCTACTGGCGCGCATTTGGGCAGAGCATGCTCGGCGCCTGTGAGATCGTGCGATTCCTCCAGAGCACGATCGTGCCGCTCAAGATCACCGTCAAGACGCAGATCATGCGGCTCCAGACACTCGCACTGAGCCGGGTCCAAGGCATGGGACTCCACACTGCTGCGCTCGTGCAGCAGCGTGACTTTGCACCGTTCGCTGTGCAGTTCGCTCGTGACAAGCCGCAGAGTCCAGAGACTGCAGCGTTCCTTGCTTGCCGGCATCAGATCCTTGTCGCTGCACTAGGCGCGCAAGTCGACGCACTCTACGCTGCGTTCTTGGCTCGCATCCGTGACTCGATGATGGGCAAGAGCGCATCGAGCGCGCTGCCGGGACCTGAGCTCGAGACTGGGATCAACGACGAGATCCGATGTCTTGTCACCCGTGGCGGTGCATTTGCGCTCGACGCTGTCCTCGAGACTGCACACGTGCATGTCGAAGGCATGCTGCGCAGCTCTGTGGTTCGGTCGCTCGTGCACTCGTGTCGCCTCGCAGGCTTGGACTTCCTCGTCTCGAGCTGGCAAACGCTCGCAGACGCCGAGCCATCCAGTGTACTCTTGCCGCAGTTTACAAGTCTGCTGCCGCACTTCATCGAAGTCATCTCAGAAGGCATCGCACTTGTTGCGTCTGGGGACCTCATGGCGTCGTCAACAGACCAGCTTCACACACGCCGCGTCGACCAGACGTGTTCACAGCTGCTTGCATCTGCGTCGCGGCTCTTGCTCTGGCTCAGTTACTACTACTCGAAGCCGTCTGAGCAGCGCGTGGGCATCAGCAGCAGTGAGTACGTCCGGGTCGCCGCCGCTGCAATCTACAGTGTCATCTGTGTCTGCGCACGGTACCTCCGCAGTCCGTGCTGTCTGTACCGAGCGCTCGGTGTGATCTTCCCGCACAAAGACGCGCTGCCGAAGAAAGCGCTCGATGAGCTCCGAGAGGTCGCACTCGCAGACGTCTGCGTGTACTGCGCTGCGGCTCGAAGTGCACAGAGCGCGAGTCGCACAGCCGCGACATCGTCGCCATCGTCGTCGTCGTCACTGCAGCAAGACATCCCAGCGCTGTACCTCGTCGTCGAGATGCTCCAGAACGAGCTCGACGCGTTTGTCGCTGATGTAAAGACGAATCGCTTGCAGCTCGCAGCTGCCTCGTCGTCGCCGTTCTTCACGTACTGCCAGTACTGGACGCTCGTGCTGATGATGAGCACGAGCGGAATGCCAGCGCACGTTGCCAAGATCGCAGTCGACGGCGCGCACCCTCTGAGCGACTCAACTGTTGCTGCGAAGAAGCTCGCGCAGGCGTGGTCTGCTTACAACACGCGCCTGTCCAAGTACGCTGCAAGGACGCTCTTGTGCGACCTCGCTGCGCTGTACTTTCGTCCGTTTGACGTTGCGTCAACGAATGGATCGAGTACAAGCAGCTCCGTCAACGCCGGTAGCGATGCAAAAGGCGGCGCGTCGGCTGCGTCGCTGAGCATCTCGACGACGTCGCCGTCTGCGTCTGGGACGTCGTCGCTGTCGTCATCACCGACAAAGAAAGATGGAGGGAGTCGTGACCCGCGTCGGCTCTTGGGCTGCAGCTGTGCGCGCTGTCCGTGGCTGCTGCTCGTGAAGCTATTCGCCGAGAAAGACGAGTTCCTCTTGCGCTTGCACGCGCAGCTCGAGTGCTGCAGCGAGAAGATCAAGGACGAGATCAGCTGGGGCTACCTCCCCGACTTTCCGTCCAAGAAAGCTGTGCTCACGCGGTCGCAGAAGATCCTGCTCTCGACTGCAGCAGGCTCTGGAAAGATATCAGGGACGCCGCGTGCTACTGACCTCGTCGATCTGTTTGAGAAGCGCATGCAGACGCAAGCGCCGGTGGTGCTCCAGACAAGCTGCATCTACCGGAGCGAGGTCTCACTCAAGAGCATGTGCTTCAACCGCGCGACAGAGACCGCGGAGATGATCCTCTGCAGTAGCAAAGGCATCTGTCGCACAAGTTGCGCCGACTACTCGGACGGCAGCAAGTTCCAGTTCAAAGGCATGTACGCGAACCCGCAGGCGTCGTTCTTCTCGGACGCAGCGAGCCTGCCGATGGCACCGATGCGGCGAAAGACGGCTGCAGATACAGCTGGCAGCAACGCGAGCGTGAACTCGGACCTGAGTGCTGCAATCGGCCCGCCGCTCTCGATCGGCAGCCGCATGCTCGCAGGTGGATCGCCGTCGCCATCGTCGCTGCTCTCGAGCGCTGGAGCGTCGCCGTCGGACTCGAAAGTTCCGAGCTTCAAGCCCACTGCAGTCGAGTCGCATCCGTTCCTGCCGCTCTTTGTCTCGGGGAACCAAAAGGGCAAAGTGCATCTGTGGTCGTACGACAGCTTGAGCGCTGTGTGCTCGTTCCAGATCGACGACGTGGTCGCAGTACGTGTCTGTTTGACTGACGGCAAGTCGGGCTGGGATAGTGGCGCTAACATGGTGTGCACGTGACCTTGTGCCACTGATCGTTGGTTCACGCAGCCATTTCCGTCGAGTCCGTCGCTCTCGTCGCGCCGCGATGTCAAGAAGATCAAGTTTGACAACTTGGGGCAGCAGGTGCGAGCGAACCTATGGGTTTGGCTCTCATGTGCGCACGTGGCTCGCTCTTGTTTGGTGTGCGCATGGCTCACTCTCACTCTCTCTCGCTTCACGCACTGGATGCTTGATGTGCGCATTCGTAGATGGGAGCGGTCGACACGCTCGGCCGGCTGTTCATGTGGAAGTTCAGTAGCCTCGACCGCGAGACGTGCTACCGGCAGATCGAGGTTTGCACTGACGCCTTTGCTAGCCTGTTGCGTCCGTCCGTGTAAGCGGACGCAAGTTCTCACTCACAATGATGCTTCTCGTCTGCTTGTGTGGCAACGACAGTGTCACGACAAAGGCGCGAAAGCACTGACGTTCATCAACGCTGGGAGCTGCGTCGCAACCGTCGGGAGCTCCACTGAGTACGTGTGTCGTCATCGTCTTGCTAGCATAGTGCGCGATCGACTGCGTCTTGAACAGATCATGTGACCGCGACGGCCTACTGTGCTGAGCGCAGGAAGAAGAGCGTGTGCATGTGGGACCTGCTGCTTCCGACGTCCAAAGCGCTCGTCGCTGCGCCAGTGTGCCACCCAGCAGGCGCAGCGTCCGTGGCGTTCTCGTCGACGCACCAGCTGCTCATCTCGGGCGGCGAAGGCGGCTCGATCAGCGTCTTTGACGTGCGCCAGCGCCGTGTGCTCCACACCGTCTCGAATGCGCACGAGACCGCGATCACGACGCTCGAGCTGCATCCGAGCGGGCACTGCGTCCTCTCTGGCTCTGCGAGTGGCGACGTCAAGATCTGGTCGCTCCCGATCTTCCGCGAGATCACTGCGCTAAGCAAAGTGCACGCCAAGCCGTCGTTTCTAGGCGACGCCGCGTCGAACATCCTCGGCGACGCAGCATCGAACATGGCGATCAACGTGGTGCGTATGAGTCTTGGTATCGACTGCATGGGTGTGATCGAGACGACGTGCTGATAGAGGCGGCCTCACTCTCGGTTGTGCGCTTTAGACGAGCTCGTCGTGGGGTGTGACCGACGCAGTTGCAACGGACGACTACTTCTTCACGAGCGGCACAGACGGGTCTGTGCAGCGCATGCGCGTGCCTTCGCTCAGCAGGCTCTTCTAGGCGGTCGCAGCGCTGCTGCGCATTGGCGCCGGACTCGGCAGCTTGAGTACGGCTTTACCATTAGCGACACGAGCGTCGAGAGCAACAGTGGACTTGATACGTTGCCATTGATTCCGCACCTGGACACACGCATGCCCTTCCTACGTGCTAGCTACTCGCTCGATCCCTACACGCTTGTTCGCTCCATCACGATCGCACACGGTGCGTCCGGCACTTGCCACCACATCGACTGCGCTTGGTGCACCCTTCGACAGCACACTTGCGACCGCACGAGCAAGTCCAGTCCGGCACAGTGCAGAGGTGACGACTTGGTGATGCCGTCACTGGTTCGACAAGGCCGGCAACCGACGCGCACTCACTGGCGATGAGCTCGTGCGACCGCACTCGCGATCTCGGTTCGGTCGGGAGCGCTTTCTCGCTCACCATCTGAGCGATGTTGATCGAGGAACGAAGGGCCGCGTCGCAGCTGCTACAGTACTGGCTTGGCGCTGTTCCTTGCCGTCTCTCCTCGTCGAGCTGCTTGGCTTCATCGGACTGGTACAACGCACGTGCCCACAGACGAACTCAGCGGATGAAGCCCTCAAGAGCGGTGGGCCGGGGCCAAAGAGGCGGAGATCTTCCTCGTGGTGTGTCGTGTTCGCCGAGCCAGTCAAGAAGATGCGATCGTCGACCATGACCTCTGTGCAGAGTAGATCGTCCGAGGTCATGACTTGGACGCGCTCGTGGGCCGTCAAGAGGTTAAGCACAGCGTGCGCTTCGCTATGGATGTATCAAGATCTGAGTGTGTACGTCCGTGGATGTGCGCACCAGCGTCCGGAATGCGCTAGCAACATCGATGTCGCTGAACGTGACACCCACCATCAGCAGCGCGTCGCGTGTCGAGCCAATGAGCTCAATGAGATTCTCTTTCATCGCGCTCGACTTCAGGTGGCCGACGGCGCCGTCGACATCGCGTCGCCATCGCCGCGGAGGCGCATCACGACTCGTGGAGCTCACGCTGTTGTGTCAAAGTGTCGATGAGGTGGTTGAAGCACGCGATTCGGAGGCTGTGGTCGCTGCCGACCTCGTATTCTTCACTACTGAACTGTTTGGTGACGCTGCGTACTTGATTTCACTATGCTCCACGTCGCACTACCGAAACACGAGCGCTGTCGATGGCGATGAGCGCGATGAAGCGTGCCCGGACACCGACTGCGCAGGAGGCGATCGACGCGTTCGTTGCAACGCAGCTGCTTGACAATGGCATGGACGTCATTGCGAAAAAGATCAACCGTCTGCGTGCCAAGCTCGCGCCGCCCCCTGCTCGCGACGAGGACGACGAGGACCTCGCGAATGACGACAGTAGCAAACGCACAAACGGTGCTGGCAACGCTGACGATGGAGACCACGAGTCATCGCACGAGCTCGACGCTGCGGCAAAGAAGAAGTATGTGCGGCGGCTGCAGCATTGGCTCGCTGTCGCGTGTCGGCTGCTCCACAAGCAGCGCGAGCAGGTGCAAGAAGGCGTGGAAGCCATCGAGTATGAGCTCAAGAAACTCGCGAGCGTGAGCGCGAACAGTAGTAGCGCAGCAGCAGCAGCAGCGAGTGACGCCAGCACTGAGCTGTACCCGACACCTGCGCAAATGCTCTCGGCGTCGTCGTCTGCGAGTTTCCAGTTCACAGCTGCAGCAGCAGCGCTCGCACTGAGCAACGAGCCGATTCTCGCCCCTGGTCGCTACGTCGCTGCGAAGGTCGCGCGCAGCCACGAGCTGTGGATCCTCGCGCGCATCGTGCGCTTTAGCGACATCAGCAATGCGTACGAAGTCGAAGACGTGGACGCAGGCGACCGGCACCACATTGTGCCGAAGCACCAAGTCGTTGAGCTCATGGGCGACGTGCTGCCTGAAGGCGAGTGGATCCAGTACGCCGTGAACCAGCGCGTGATGGCCATGTACCCAAACACCACGAGCTTCTACCGCGCGACGATCCGCGTGCCGAACCCAAAGGTACGACGGGCGTGAGCGAGAGCGAGAGAGAGAGACTGCGCGTAGCGACTCGCACGTGAGCTAGCCAGCGAAAGCGTGCGAGTGGTTCTTCTGGATGGGACTGACAGACTGGGTCGACGTGTGTGTGCATGTGTGGCGCTGGTTGCAGGGAGCGCCGTACGTGATTCTCAAGTTTGAAGACGACGCGGACGAGATCGGGCAGGTCCCGGACCGAACAGTGCCGTTCCGCTTCGTCACGCCACTCAAGCCCTGGCACAAGCACTAATGTAATGCATCGCTCGCGTCTCTCAGTACTCACACGGCATCGAGTGCATCCACAGCGCCAGTGTCGCGCACGACTGTGCTCCTTGCGCTGAACGCACTGCTACGATGCGTTTGTGGATGCGCACTGTCAGGTCGCAGGATACCAATCACAATGGAGCCACGAAGCAGCATGTTCGAGCATGGCTCGCCGCTGACGTTTAGCGACGGTGACAGCGAGGTCCCGGAGGACGATGGAGCGAGCACGTCCAGTATGTCAGTCGGTCGAGCA
>JAASFT010000432.1:0-20130 GCA_023333885.1 Globisporangium parvum
CAGTGCTCACAGCGAAGGAAGTGACTGCGCCGAACGCTGCGCAGCCGCCGCCACCCCCTCCACCGCCGCCAGCAGCTTCGGATGACCACAGAAAGCGTCTGCCGTCTGTTGTCATGTCGGACGATGGCAGTGTCGACGACGGCGCGGACTCGGACAGTGAAAAGGCGTCTGTCGACGGCGAGGTGCGTCGTGGTTCAGCTGTCTCTGCCTCTCTTGCGGTCTTGCTTCCGTGCGTGACCCTTGGTGCCTGTCTGGCTCGAGCAGAACGACCTCCTCGCTCAGATCCGCAACATCAAGAAGAAGCAGGACGCCGAGGGTGGTGGTACGAAGCCAGCGCCACCTGCACCGCCACGTCCCGCACCGCCTGCTCCGGAACCGAAAGCGCCAGTCATGGCATTCGAGACGGTGCGCATGCGTATGCGTGTGATGTGGGTGTGGCGCAGCTCTCCCTCTCATGTGTACTCACGCAATGACCGTATCCTCTCTGCGCTTTCGCCGTAGCAAATGGTCGGTCTGCGGAACCGCGCCGACTCGCTGAGCATGTCGGAGGCGTCGGACTGGTCGGACGAGTAGCGCGCTCGCTGAGCTTCGCCTTCGCGCAATCCCCAGAGCGTTGTGCTGTGCCTCGTTGCGTGACCAAAGCCACCACCACCGATGTCGTCTCTGTGCTCTTTCAAGTCGTACACACTCAACTCCTACGATCCTAGTTCGCTAGGAACTCGCTCTGTGCGCTCGGACGGACAGACAACCGAATGAACGCGTGGTCTCTGCCTTGTGCTTGAATAATCGAGCGACTGCGACGCACTGGTATGCATGTTGGAGTGTCATGCACGTCCATCTGCTCAGCAGCTACGCGTGACAGCGCTGCAGTCACTTGCCAGCGACTTTGAGCCGCCATGAGCCAGCGTGGTGTGCCATTTTGACTTGAACTTTGTATGCTGATAGACTCGATGTGCGACACAGAAGCACAATCTCAACGAGCGCAACTCGACGAGCTAAGCAGCTCCAAGCGATGTTGTGCAGGACACTCTTGCTGCGGCTGCTGTTCGTCGTAGCTGCAGCGCGCGTGCCTAGCGCATTGGCCATGTCGAAAGCATGCGACGACGAATGCATCCCAGCGTCGTGCGTGTCCGAGTGGTGGCACGGGACGAATGCGCTCGAGCTCTCAGGCGCCGCGGTGCTCGTGTTCTTCGCAACGTTCCTCCCGCGCGTGCTCGTGCGGCTCGTGATCTTCGTGCTCACAAAGCTCCCGTTCATCCGACAGTGCGTCTCCTAGCGCTGCCTGTATGCGTATGCATGTGCACTCACGCGACTGCGACGTGTGTGTGTGGCGGAATGAACTGCAGAACTGCCGAGGACTTGCGCAAGTCGTGCATGGGCTCGTCCGCGTACTTGATCTCCGTTTCGCTCGTGCTCCTGGCGCTCAAAGTCTCGCATCTCAAGCCGTTCTTCTGCAACCTGTCGATGTACATCTGGGGCGCGTTCTTCATCGTCTGGCTCTACTCGCTCTTTGATGTCGTCGAGAGCGTACGTGCTGCTGCTGCCGCTACCACTGCTCTCTGGATCGCAACACCGTGACGCCGTCGCTTGAGTGTCGTGGCGCCTATGTCGTCTAGCAACTGACATGCTCTACTGATGCTGTGACTACGCGTAGCTCGCTGTCCGGCGCTTTGTCGGTCCAAGCGGCGACTTCTCCAAGAAGATCGTCATCTCCGAGTCCGTCAAGGTCCGTCTGTTCGTCCAACCAACTGCCTGCGTCTCGGACACAGAGCCGCTCGTGCGCATCGACTCACACTCGCGTGCGCTATGCCCCGCGTACTCTTCTACCTCCTCTGTCCTAGATCCTGCGGCTGACAGTCCTGCTCATCATCGCGCTCATCATCTACTCGTCGGCGCTCGGGAGCAGCCAGACGCTCAAGTACTCGATCCTCGCAGTCATCGGCCTTGCCATCGCGCTTGGCTTCGTGCCGTCGGTGCGTCCAGCCACTCCCTAGCATCGTCGTCCTTGCCAAGACGGACCTGTGCGCTCACAGCTAGGACTGACGCTGTGGTTGGCACTACTGGCAGTTCCACAACGTCGTCGGCGGACTCTTCCTCGCGTTCAACTCGCAGTTCAAGATCGACGACTTCATCGAAGTCGGCGACGCCAAAGGCTTTGTCCACCGCGTGTCGCTCCGGTACACGACAGTCGTGAGCATGGACGGCACGAAGCTGTACGTCCCGAACAGCTTCTTCCTCTACAAGCCCATGGTGAACTTCACGCAGCGTCCGAAGCAAGACATTGACATCCACGTCCGCGTCGCGACGACGACGTCGGTCGACACGCTTCGCGCGTGCGTGAGCAAGCTCGAGAGCATGCTCCAGTCGTTGCACGTCGCGCTCACGTCCCATGAAGAGAACCAGTCGGACTTGCGGCACGGTGAGAAGTGGGAGCGCTTCTTCTTCGTCGCGATGGAAGAGCTGTACCACATCCGCGTCTACTCGTACACGGAGGAGCTCGACGCGCGCAAGTACGCGATGATCAAGTCCGAGGTCTGGCTCGCAGTGATGGAGATCATGGAAGAGCTCGGGGTCCGCGTCCTGAGTCAGCGCACGGGCGACAACGCACCGACAACGGAGCAGCACTCGCCGTCGACAAAGACAGCGACGCATGCAAACCCGTTTGCCGAGTCGCCGCACAGTCGCCACGGCGCCATTGAAGCGCCGTTTGCCGCCGAGATGAACGCTGTGATCGGCGCGCAGGGCGTGAGCGGCCACCGCACGCAACTCTAGGCGACGGCAGCGCTGTCGTCAGTCCTCTAACTTATCGCGATGCGTACGCCGACATGGAGTGTTGAACTCTCTCTCTCTCCATCTGTGTGTTAGAACCGATCGATCCACTGCGAGCCGAGGATCGCGCGCTCCATGTCCTTGAGCTCGTGCTGCAAGTCGTCTTCGAGCACGAACGCGCGCTCGCGCAGTGCCCAGTCGCGACTGCGGTTCTCGAGCCGAATGTACTTGCTAAAGCACGCCATGCACTTGGTGTACGCGAGCATGAAGAGCTCGCTGCTCTCGCGGTACTGCCGCGCAAGCTCATCGAGTGCGCGTTTGCTGCGTGGTGCAGTGAGCAGTCCACCTGCCGATGCACTGAGCCACGGATCCGATGGGACGCCAATGACAAGTGCCGTCGCTGCTGCCGATGACGACTGGACTGGTCCTCCTCGCGTCTCAAAGAGCCGCGTGCTGATCGCTGGCGACAGCAGCTGACTCGCGTCTTCGTCGATCGCGTCCTCGAGCGCAAAGCCAACGCCCGAGTGGCTCTTTGGCTTCACAGTTGTCCGGAAGCTTTCGCGCCGAGCGCGCGGGTCTTCGACGATCGTGTGACGCGTGAGGTCCGAGTCATCGCGTGTCCGGGGCTTGCGGTGATTCCCAATCGGTGCAAACGACACGTTCGTGTGGCTACGCTGGAGTCGCCGCGCGTTCTGCGTGCGCTCGTCGTCGCGAGGCGGCGGTGGGTACTCCACTGGGCTCTCGAGCCACCGCCCGCCGTGCCACATGAACCGGTACGACGCACTGAGCGCCTCGAGTCGCGCAGCACACAGCGCCTTCACGGCCGAGACGACCGAGTACATGAACACCTCTGGGTCGCCATTGCGCACGACGCGTCCGTCAGTTCGTCAGTCAATCAGTGCATGCGCCAGTACCTCACATCATAGAGCCAGCCAGTGGCCCATTCACTCAGAGCGCAACGCACCAGAGAGGAAGAGATGCGACGGCTTGAGGTCGTCGCGCGCACGCACGAGAGAGCTCGCGCCGAGGTCGCTTGCGACACTGTCGCTGCTCTCAAAGAACAGGTCGGACGCCTCGATCATGTGCGTCGCAGAGACGTACGCGAGCTCGCTTGACGCAGTCGAGTAGAGCGCTGAATCGTGTCCTGCGCCAGAGATCTTGCCTTCGCGCACTTGCGAGAGCCAGCTCTGCAAGTCCGGGCTCGGGAGCTTCCCGAGCGGACACGCTTTCAGTTGACTCGACAGCGCGAGCCACTTGGACTGCCGCACGCTGAGTTCAGTTGCGAGCCGCGACGCGCCGTCTGCGAGACTCTTGAGATGCACGAGCAGCAAGCGGAGAGCGTTTCCCATTGCATCTTCGTCGAGGTCGTCCACATCGTTCTCCGAGTCGAACAGCGGCTCGCGGTGCGCTGCCGTCGAGGTCGCGGCGCCATGGAGCAGCCGCTCAGCAATGAGCGAGCACCTCGTGCAGACGTCTTCGACTTGCGAGAGAACGCTCAGCTTGTCGTTAAAGTGCTCGACCTGTCAGCAAGTGCGTACGTACATGAGTGTGCTAGTCAGCCACACAGCCAGCGACACGTGCCACGTTGAGCTGATGCAAGTGAAGGACGTACGTTCTGTGACACGACCTCGAGCACGCGCTGACGATGCGTCACGCGCAGCTTCTCGAGCTGGTCGCCCGCGAGCCCTACGCACACAACAGCAATACCATAGCGAGTGCTACCGTCAGGCGGCCATCTCATGCCCTGCCTCCACTCTCAACACGCGAAGCGTCATGAGACGTACAGGAGATGTGCAGATCATCTTTGAACACGAGCGCAAAGAGCGCGTTCGCATCGATGCAGCTCGTCTCCGTTGCGCGGAGACACTCGTCGACTTCTGCGCTCGTCGTGGCGTGGAAGAGCTTCTCCTCAGCGAGCAAGAACAGCGCGACGCCGACGCCAAAGAGCACGCGGAGACCCTGCGAGAAGAACGCGTCCCAGATGCGCAGGACCTGCACAGACAGTCGTTCATCCATTCGATTACGTCCATTCGTTCACCACCCAGCCGATCGCACGCACCACGGTGAGCAAACGGGTGAGTTGCTAGCAAGGACGTGGCAACGTACCGTCGGAAGCGGGATCGACGACGACGTGAAGATGCTCAGGAACCACTTCTCCACGAGCCGGTCGACTGGAAAGCCCAGTGCTTTCACGTGCGACCAGAGCGCTGGCACGCGCGTCTCAAGCAGCGACTGGAACGCAGAGACGTCGATCTGGAGCGCAGGGCGGTAGCCGTGAAAGTACCCAGGCAAGACGACGTCGATCACACTGCAGCCACACGTAAGGAGCCACCCATGTTCGTGTGAGTGCGTCCCATCGCAACTAGCGCGTGCCCGAGCTCGCTTTGAAGCGCACTGTACCTGTTGATGACCCAGAACGCGCTTTCTTCCTCCAAGTACGCGAGCAACAGACACGACACGCGCCATGGACACGGGTGCGAGAACGGACTACGTACAGCAGCACCAGGGCGTCCAATGAGCGAGTCAGTCCACCAGCCTTTTGCATCAAAGCCAACGCCTCCGGCTTCCACGAGACGTACTTGAAGCGCGAGGTCGCAATCAAGAGCCGTCGCCGTGCAGTCAGCTCCCACTCAGCGCTTGGCGCGTCGCTCGGGTAGACGTAGTCGCCCAGTCGCGTTTTCACGAGCTGCTTGAGCGTATTGCGCGAGCTCGTGCTCCCAGCTTTGCCATCATCGATTGACTCGTCGTCCTCTGTATCGTCGTCGCCATCGATCGCTCGTCGCGGCAGGAGCATGAACGACTCGCGGTCTGTGAGTTCGCTTTCGCGATCAAGCTGCACAGACGCGTCGGACTCGGCGCGCTCGAGGCGCGTTGGCAACGTCAGGTCTGTATCGTGCACGAGTGCGTGCTGCGTCTCCTTCAGTGCAAGAGCGCTCAGTCGCGCAAACAGCATCTCGGTCTCCGGACTGCGAGACACCTCTGGGTCGATCAGCGCTGCGTACTCTTCAAACAGCGTCGGGAGACTCGATGGCGACACAATCACGCGCTTTGACACCTGCTGCTGGCGAGCGCTCGCTGACTTGGACGCTCGGCGGATTGATCGCGTCGTCTCAGCGCGTCGCTGGACGTCGATTGCACCTGAGAAGCCGCGCCAGAGCTGACCGCGCAGCTCGTCTGGGATACCAGCGCGGATCGCAGAGATGATCTACGACCGTCACGTGTACGACCACACGCGGAGGTGTGTGAGAACCAGACAAGCCACGGAGACAGGCAGCCCAGACTAGTCAAGGCGAGCAAACGCACCTCAGGTGTGTTCTCGTACTTGCCGGACGCCGCGCACTGCTCGAGCTGCGTGTACTTGGTCTCTGCGTGTCCTTTCATGAGCAGCGACAGCCACTTCCTGAGCACATGAGCGAGCGAGCGAGAGCGTCAGTGTCAACGCTGTCGACGTCGCCGTCCTCGCTCCAGAGCACAAGTCGCAAGCCACCAGCCACGATGCAACGTACTTTGCAGCTGGCGAGAGCTCCATGCGCTTGCTGCTGCTACTACTACTGCCACTAGCGCTCTCGCTCTCGTCCTGGAGCTTGAGCACAAACATCTTGGACGGCGGCGTCGCGATCCAGACAAGACACGCTTGGCGCTCGAGCGCAGAGAGTTTGCTCGCAAACTTGAACAGACTCTCCTTCTTCTTCTCTTCGATCACGCGCTCGCCCGTGACGCGCACAGTCGGTGCGTGGCGCACATCCACGCGTCCTTGGAGCTCGTTCAGTGACTCGTCTCGAAAGTAGAGCAAGTCGCCGGACGCTAGGAAGACGAAGAAGTGGCGCTTCCAGTACGAGATGATGCTCTTGGGGCTGCCAAGACGCCAACGTGAGACGGTGCCATCGCAGGCGCGTCAGTCTATTGCTCGAGCGGATCGAGAGGCTATGGCGCGAGAGCGAGAGAGAGCGAGAGAGAGAGAGACGCTGACGCACCTGTGACCAGTGCGCTCGCGCTTCTTTGTCATCCAGCCCGAGTGGAGCATCTCAATCGCCGGGTAGAACGCCGAGAGCGCTGCGAGTAGCGAGAGCCCTTGCTGCGACTCGCCCGCCCTGTGTGTGATCACCACATACACATACGCTGAGCTGGTAGTCCTCGCAGCAACAGTAGCAATGATCGCGTCCATAGAGCAAGCAGCCTGTCTGAATGAATGAATGAGAGAGAGTTGTGTACGTACGCTCCCCACTCGGCGCCGTTGTGGAACGCGAGGAGACTCACGTGCAATGGCGTGACGACTGCGAAGCGCTGGTCGTGCGCATCAAGGCCCGCGTCGTTCCCGTCTGAGCGCGTCTGCTCATTCATCCACATGGACACCACACGAGCGACTCCTCAGTCGTGCGGACTAGCTCACCTGTGCGTAGCCAGCAACGAGTGAGCTCGAGGACATACAAACTTGGTGGCTTTCTTCCCAGACGCGGCGCTGTCGCCTGCTGCGTGCGGCGACGTTGGGAGGAAGCAGCAGATGCCAGTGGCGTCGGTCATGCTGATCACGCCCTTCGGCGTCGACACGAGGAGCGCAGGGATGTCGCGATACGTGTCTATTGACAAGACGCGCAGGCGATGACGATGGATCGATGGTCCGACCCAGCGACAAGCGTGAGTGTACACGCACGTACACACCTGCGTACTAGTACAGACAGGCAAGCCGATACGAAGGTGCGCACCATAGTGCCGCAGCTCCTTGCGGCCGCCAGCGACCGAGACAAATACAAAGTAGCGCCGGCGCCAGCGCTTGCTAAAGCGTCCGAGCTTCTTCAACCAGCCGTGCCAGAGCACAGTCACGTCGCGCAGGTTCTGGAACCCGGTTGGGTTTGAGCTGCGTACGCACACATGTACAGACACAGTCGTCACGAGACGCACCATCGTGCGCATTCGTTCGAGACGACGCATCGGCAGACAGACAGACAGACACACACACACAAGGACGCACTTGCTGCGGACTTTTTGCATGTTACGCTGGTGTTGATGATGATCGCAGTTGTTTCTGGGCTGTGCATGACTATGCACGCAAGAAGTAAACGGCCGCGAGAATGCCATCTCCACGCAGTTCACAGCCGCATTGAGCGAGGGGAAGCCATCGCATCCGACATCCAACTCGCACGCGCAGCAGCAGCAGCAGCAGCTTCCGCGTCGTCGCGCCATCCACAGGACGCCCCTGCTCGACACGCGCATACACAGACGCCTCAGTATGTTTAAGAAGTTCTCCGAGCGCTTCCCAGCAGCAGCAAAGAGCCTCGAGTCGCTCACTGGCGCAGCTGCTGCAGTCCCTGCCGCAAGCGACGCTGCAGCGACGCCAGGCAGCGCCGACGACAACGCGGAGAACAACAGCAGCCAGCAGAACGTCAGCAGTGGCGACGATGCTACTACTGGCAGCGCTGAGAGCGCAGCGGCACCCAGCGACGGTGACGATGCCAGCAGTGACGCCGCGCCAAAGAGCGACGACCGCCGCCTCTCGCACATGAAAGCCGCACTGGCTGAGAAGATCAACTCCGAGTCGGTCTCGGCCGCTGCGTCGATCGCTGCGACGAGCATGCTCGGGTTCATGAAGAAAGCGCAGAGCGTCGCAACGGTCGCGGCTCGCGAAGGCGCCGCGAAAGCGACGGTCTGGAAGAACAAGGCGCTCGATGCAGCCGACATGGACGCGCTGCAGCGCCGTCTCAGCTACGCGCTCGACCGCTCGACGGGCGAAGTGAACCTCGAGCTGCTCAACTTCTCGTACATCACGGACAGCATCGTCGCGATGGGCTTCCCGAGCATGAACCTCGGCACGAACCGCACGCTCCTCAAGGACAACCCGATCGACCTCGTCGCGATGTACTTGAACGACAAGCACGGCGGCCACTACATGATCTGGAACCTCAGCGGTGCGTCTGGCGTCTTTCGTCCTGGTCTTCTGCTGTGTACGTAGACAAGAGCCGCAGTCCCAGAGCCTAACGACCGACTGCTTGTCCTGCCTTAGAGGAGACGTACGACTACACGTACTTTGACAACCAGGTCCTCGAGTTCAACTTCCCAGGCCACCCAGCGCCGCCACTCGGTACGATCCGCCGCTGTTCGCTGACCACACGTGTGGTACGTTGGCTCCACTGTCGCTTACTCTGGACGCTGCCGTGCGTCGAACCCTGCAGGTCTCGTGTTCAAGATCTGCTCGTCGATCGAGAACTGGCTCCAGGCCGACGCCATGAACCTCGCCGCCGTGCACTGCTTGACTGGCAAGGGCCGCACGGGCACAGTCATTGCGTGCTACTTGGCGTGGACCGGGCAGTTCCCGAACGCAATGGAAGCGCTCGAGTACGTCGCCGAGCAGCGCAACACGTCAGTTGAGAAGCTCACGATTCCATCGCAGCGACGGTGCGTACAGTTGGTTGGTGCCACTGGTGATGGGACTCGCGTGAGCGACTGCTGTCGTCGACTGACAGATGACTCGTTGGACGCACAGCTACATTCAGTACTTTACAAACGTGATGGATGGCGTGAAGCCGCGGTCGTCGCCGCTGCTGCTGCGTCGCGTGATCATCAACACGATCCCGATCTTTGGCTCGCGCCGCGTGCTGGAGCCAGTGAAGCACGAGTCCGCTGCTGCTGCTGCGAGCGCTAGTGACGACGCGGACGGCAGTGGAATCCCAGACGCCTCCGTGCCAGTCGAGAGTGAGGGCACGAGCACCGACGACGCTGAGGTCCAAGAGATCGTGGAAGAAGGGTGCTGCCCGTACCTCCAGATCTTCAAAGGCGGCAAGCTCGTGTTCACGACGACGTGGCGCGACATGGAGACTGGCAACGGCGTGCAGTGGGCAAGCACGACGGACGGCTCGGTCTCGTTCAACGTCGACTGTATGCTCCAAGGCGACGTGCTCATTCGGTGCCGCCACCTCACGGACGCTGGTGAGCGCGTGTCGATGTTCCGCGGCGCATTCCACACTGGGTACATCCCACAGGGCATTCTCCGGTGCGTACCACACATGCGTCCTTGGCTCTACTGCTCCTGTCGTAGGTATCTGTCGATGCCATGGACATCGTCTAGTGCTACGAGTTCACCTGCTGATGCTCATGTGTGTGCGCTATTGACTCGTAGACTCACAAAGGCGCAGCTCGATGGCGCGTGCGGCGACCCGCGCTTCGACCAGGACTTCTTTGTCGACCTCATCTTTGCTGACGTCGAGACTGACAGTGGCTCGCAGACCCAGCCAGGTACGTCTTCACGTGATCGAGCGACCGTCTCAGTTGATCGATGGCTCACACGATCGCTCGCTCGCTCTTGTGCCTGCCATGTATTTGGTCTCATGAACATCCATGGACGTACTGCAGACGGATCGGTGACTGCGAGTGGACCGAAGAGCGAGGGCGTAGCGCTCACGGAGGAAGATCGCCAAGCGTACGAAGACATGCTCCACCGCGACGAGGCGTTCTGGGTCGACATTGAAGCGCGCAAGGAGCGTCTGCAGAAGATTCGTGAAGAGCAGCTCAAGAAGAAGCAGCAGGAAGCAGAGGCTGCGGCGGCACGTGCTGCAGAAGCCGCCGTCGTCGCAGCAGAAGCTGCAGTGCTTGCAGCCCAGGCTGAGAAAGCCAAGCAAGCTGCTGCGACAGCGCGGAGCTCGTTCAGCATTGTCGGCGGCGACGACGACGTGTCGCTCAAGCCGGCGTCAGTGGCGAACCGCAAAGGCAGCTGGGACGAAGCGAAGGACATGGAGCTCATGAGCGAGCTCGAGTCGATCACGTCGGGTGCATTAGCAAAGGCTGTCGAGACGGACGACTTGCTCCTCCACGGCCACGACCTCGAAGAGAAAGCGACCGATGCGAGCAGTCCAGCAGCAGCGACTGCGAGCAGCGACGCGATCGCTGGGCTTGCGAAAGAGTTTGAAGACATGAAGAACTTGGAGAAAGAGCTCGGGCTCGCGTCGTTCTCGAGCGAGCTCGCAGGTCTCCCTGACGGCAAGCTCGACGCGCGCTTGGACGCGTTGGACGCTGAGCTCGAAGGACTCGGTGCGCTCTCGCCGAGTGCAAAGGACGCGAGTGCAGACGACGTCATGAACTTTGCCGCCGACGACTTTGACGAACTCGAGGAGTACCTCAGCGGTCTCTCGACGCCGTCGTCGTCGTCGTCGTGATCGATTGATTGAGTGATCCATCGCCTGCGACCGAATCGTGACAAGAGCGACGCAGAGACCAGCGCCGAGTGCTCGCTCGCTCGCTTGCGTTGCGTGACGACACCAGTGCCTCGTGCGATGGCGTCGACCGAGTAGTAAGGACGTACTTGAGCTACTGCATCCTCTGTCGTTCAATACAGTGCATGTGACGTGTGAGCGAATCTGTGATGTGCGCAATTGGACTCGTCTGCGACGTGTGAGAGCGAATGACTTTGTGAACCGACGCAGCGATCTTGACGAGTCGCACGCAGCGCATATGCGCGCGTTTGATGCACTCGACCACGCTCGCACGCTTCGCTCGCTTGCAAGCAGCTCAAGTGCTGTCGTCATGGCGGTCTCACCGTTCACTACTGGCGCTGCCATGCCAGGTACGAGGACATCCAGTCCTTGCTCTGCGTTCACCAACGATGAGTGCCTCCACAAGTCGTGTCTTCTCCTCACAGCATGGTGGCACGTCAAAACACGCACACGGGACAGTCTGGCAAGATCCGTTCGTCGAAGTGATCAAGTTTGGGATGAACCACCGCAGCGTGGGCTGGCACGCGCAGGGCGACGTTGAGCAAGTGCAGGACCCGCAGCTCCACAAGAGCGTCTTTCGGATCCGCGGCGCCATTGCTGCGACAAACTACCTCCGAGTTCCGAGGTGTGGCATGCAGCATCGTTCGCACTCGCGAGGCATCCGCGACCACATTGCGCTCACGACTGCTTACACCTCGCACTGTGGTGTGCATGACGCAGAGACGCCTTGAAAGGCACGCAAGGTCTCGGACTCACTGGACGCTTCGTCTACATCCAGGTCCGTCTTGTGTGTTGCCACTACTGCACCACAGACACTTCGTGTTTCCTCACACTGCGTGTGCTGGCTGCTGGCTGTACGCAAGAGCAGTTGCGCTGCGTCCAGGATCTCCCAGTCACGATCCACTTGGACCTCGTCACGAGCAAGAAGACTGCGCTGCGCTTCACGCTCAGCTCGCTCTTCCAGTCGCTCCGGAGTGCAGGCACGGTGCTGCGCGTTCCTTTGCGGTATGAGCGCTCGTGCGTGCATGTGTGCTTGAGTGGCAAAGCGACTTGGATGTCTCGCAGTGACAGCATTGCCCCATGCGCCTGCCATGTGTGTGATCGATCCGAGTGCAGACTGAGCAACAGGTGGACTGTGCTCGCAATCGACATGGCGCAGCTACTCGAGCTCCACACGTTCAACCAGTACGCGCGTGAACAGTATCACCACCTCAAGGCAAGGCGGCGGCGATGCACGCGTACCTGCTCATGTTCAAAGGGGCACTTGGCATGTCCATGCGCTCACACACTTGCATCTCTCGTGTGTCTGTATGTGGTCGCTTGTATCGTTGACAGAGCGTGACGCTGTGCGCAGCGATGAACGCCCGCAATGTCTTCGTGTCAGCGACGCAGTACACACAGGAGGTTCGCTCGCCACGTGTGCTGCGATACAAGGGCGCAAGCTAACTACCGATGGCGCTGCTGCAGACGCTTCCATCGACACTTTGCTTCCCAGACTCGACTGCGCTGCAGTACGACTGGCACGTCATACCAGCGCCTGAGGCACTGCAGTCACCACGACGAGCGGTGCGAGTCAGCAAGACGCTGTCGAATCAGCAGCAAGAGGCGTTGGCTACCAGTCAAGCCGAGCGGAATGGCGCTGACTGGATGAGCGAAGACAACCAAGTCGACGACGATGGCAATAGGGATGACTCGTTGTCGCCACAGAAGAACAACGGACCACTGCATCAGCAAGAACGCTCGCCTCGATTCGTCTTCGAACAGTCGTCTCCGTCGACGCGAGAACACGCACTGCGTCGCGATCGCACTGCAGTCCTCACCAGAGTACGGACGTGTTCATCTCTGTGCTGCCGTCAGCGTTGCTATCGAGCGTGCGTACTGAGACTGCTGTCGCTGCTTCTGTCTGTCACTAGGCAGACCAAATCGTTCGTGCTGCTGGGGTCGTCCCGCATGAGTTCGCTGGCAGTTGCAGTAACAGTTCGCCACGTTCATCTCCAAGCAGCAGAGCAGTCACAGCAGCATCACGCGCAGACCAGACAAGCCAGCGAGTCAAGCGAAAGACAGCGGCAGTGACATCAGCCGAGTGGCCGGATCCGATCTTGACGCTCAAGCACATCATCGGGTTCTCGAACGCGTTCCCAAACGCACTGCTGTGGCTGCGTGGCAGCTCGTGCTGCATCTACGCGAGCGTCTCGACGATCGTCATCCGCGACTTGGCGCCAGCGCCAGCGCTGTTGACGAGCAGCGATCACACAAGCGTCGCTGCAACGACTGGCGGCTCGGTCGACTTTGCTGGGCAACTTGCGACTGAGCACTTTCTCCAGGGCCACACTGCGCCAGTGTGTGGCTTGGCGCTCTCGAGCGACGGCACACTACTCGCATCGGTCGAACACGGCGCGAACAGCATTCGCGTGTGGAACATGCGCCGTCGCGAGCGCGTCACGGCGCTGAGAGCTCACGCACGCGGCGTCCACGCGCTCTGTTTCTCTGCGAGTGACCAGCAGCCACTGCGTCTCTGTGCAGTCGGCCACGACGACGCTCATCGCGTACAGATCCTCGTCTGGGACTGCTCAGTGCTCGAGCGCAGCACCGGCACAAGTGGCAGTAGCACAGTACCGATCCTCGCGCGCCAGACATGCGACTTCCCAATCACGACGATCGCGTTCTCGCCGTACGAACTCGACCAGCTCGTGTCGTGCGGCAAAGAGAACGTTCGGTGCTGGCGCATTCGCAAGAGCCATGTCGTGGGCAGCCCTGTCATCTTGAACGAGTACGCGCGCGGGACAGTGTTCACGGACGTCGGCTTTGATCCGGTGTACCAAGCGTTCCCATCGAACATGCCGCGCATGCGACCGCTGTACGTATCGTCGAGCCTCGGGACGCTCTTGCTCATTGACTACGACTCGCGCGACGTCGTGTGCGTGTACCAGCTCCACAACAGCGCGATCAACTGCGTGTCGATCAACGAAGGCTTTTGCGTCACGGGCTCGGACGACCGCTACCTCCGCGTCTGGGCGCTTGACTTTGCCGACTTCTTCCTCGAAGCGCAGCACGAAGCTGGCATCGCGTCGGTCCAAGTCTCGCGCGATGGCTTGCGCGTGCTCGTTGGCAGTCGCAACGGCGCGATTGGCGTGCTCGACATCTCGGACCAGCGCTACGACACCGTCTTGCGGTCGCACACGCAAGCGACCACCGCGATGGTCCTCACGCCAGTCTCGCTGCTCCGTAGCGAAGACGACGGCAGCGGCGAAAGCGACATCGCCCACGTCGCTATCAAGCGCGACGAGATCGTCACGACATCTCACGATGGAACGCTGCGGATCTGGGACGCGAACTCGGGCCAGCAAGTGTACGAGTTTGACGTCCAGCACGACGACGTGACGTGCTTGGTCGTGTCGCCAGTCGAGGTCGGCGTCCTCGCAGTCGGCTTTGCATCTGGCTGCACACGCGTCTTTGACATTCGCGACGGCAGCATGACGCGCGTCGTGTGCGAGTTCCAGCAGCACCAGAGCGCGCTCAGTGCGATCCAGTTTGACGCTGACGGCGCGGTCCTGTACACGTCTGCAGTCGGTCGACAGCTCTGCATGTATGACGCTCGCGCACGTGCGTACACACCAGTGAAGATGCTCATCGCCGATCTGTGCACCGATACGAGCGCTGTTGCCGCCGCGGGCAAGTTCTGCCTCAGTAGCGACAAGAAGTACGTGGCGATGGTCAGCGCCGACCAACAGCGCATCGTGCTCCTGCATGCGCGGTCGCTCTGTCCGTACGCAGCGATCACACCGTCGTTCGCGTCGCATGCGCACCGCCATCACGGCCGCAGCGCTGCGTCGCCATCGAAAGACGCCCTGAAGGATCTGCTCATTGCTGGAAACGCGCTCGAGCTCCTAGCGCTATCGAGGACGGACCGACTGTTTGTGTACTCGCTGACGACGCTGCAGCTCGTGCAGACGATGCAGCTTCTCGTTCCGACACCGATCACAGCGTTCGCGCTGAGCCCGAACCTCAAGTACATGGCCACTGGGAGTGCCGATGGCTCGCTGAGTGTCTGGCGATGGGACGCCGCACAGCGCTTCAGCCGCATGCACCAGCGCTTTGTCGGGCAAACTGGCGCGCTCTCGCGCGTGTGCTTTACAGGTGACGGCGCATCGATCGTGGCGTCTGGGACTGCGAGCACGCTCTTTGTCTGGAGCTGCCATGGCGAGGCTGGACAGCTCCGTACGCTTCAAGCGTCGTGTCCAGCACTGTTGAGCAGCAATGCCACTCGGCCTGGCGACGCTGCAGACGTGACGACGAGGAATGGTTGCGACACCAACAACAGCAACAGCAACCACAGCTACAGCAGCAGCAGCGAAGTCACTAGCGCACGTTCCACGGCAAGCTTGCCGGTCCCTCACCTCCGCTCGGACGAACCGTGCGACCCAGAAGAGATGTCACCGTCGCTCCACGTCCCCGTTCCGTCGTCCAAGCCCCAGTTCAGTCTCGAACTCGCAATAGACGCACTCGTGCTCTCGCAAGACGCGCGCAAAGCGAGCAACAACACCAGTGGTGACGACGGTGCAACCATTGAGACGTCGACACTGCAGCTCTCAGTTACAGATCGTGGACGACTCACAGTCTCGAGTGTCGTACGTGGGCTCAGTCCAGACCACGTCGCGTGGTCGTACACGACCGGCAGCCTTGCGTTTGCTATGGGCGACGCGATTGTCGTCGAGGACCTCGCGTCTGGTCGCCAGTCGATCCATACCAGCGACCTCGCGCTCTCTGAGACGACTGCTGCAGGTCACGACAGGACGGAAGTCGCTCGGATGTGCTTATCACCGAGTCGACAGCGCATCGCGTTCGTGACTTCAGCATACGATGCGATCGTCGTCACGCGCATTCGTTCGCACACCGCACGATCATGTGGCGATCGCGGCTCAAGCCGCACGATCCGACTCCCAGGTGGCGTCGAGTCGATCGATGCACTTGCGTTTGTTCACGAAGATGACGGGATGAGCAGCAGCAGCAGCAGCGATGACGATGGCAGCACAAGCGTACTCTGCATCAGTTGTCAAGCTCAGACACAAGAGGCATCTGGGCTCTTCGTCGTACGTGCGGCAAACGGCGTGACTGAGTGGTCTCGCGTTGGCTCTGCGACGGACGGCGCGCACTGCCACCACCAAGTCCGCGAGATCCTCTCGGTCCGACACGACGCGTTCGTGACGTTTGATGGCGACAGAGGTCGCTTAGAGGTCCACGCGTTCGCGAGTGTCGACCCAAACAATCCAGCAACGAGTGCGGAGAGCGATAGTGCGAGGACCATCAACAGTGCTACCATCTCATCGCGGACGCTGCTCGAATCGTTTGCAAGTCCGATCCAAATCGTGTGTCCGAGTCCGTGGGCTGATGCGCTCGATGATCGTCCTGAACGTCATGGTCGCAATCGCCGCTGCCGTCGGTACCTCTTGTGCGTCGACTCGGAGGCGTTCTGCTCCGTGGCTGATCTCGCACGCGAGTCGCTCGTCGCGACGTCGCAGTTGATGCTGCACTCGAGCGAGCAGCGACGGCGCAGCACTGGCAGCAGTAGCACCAAGGTCCCGATTGCCTTCATGGAGTGGATGCGCACGTCCGAGATGCAGTGTCTCGTGCGTGGCTCTCGCATGAGTCGTACGCTGTGCATCCACCGCTTTCCACTCAAACCGGTTCGCAGCGCAAGCGCGCCAGTCGACTGGCTGCTCGTTGCGCGCAGCGGACTGCCGATCCTGTACAGCGTCGAGCTCGACGCAGTGCCGCGGAGCGTGTCCGTGGACCCGCATCGAGGACTCGGCGTCGTTGCAACAGACGACGGAGTCGTGAGCTTGCTCGTGTTCAAGGACGGCGCGGCGAAACGCGTTGTGAAGAAGCTCCCGAGTCGTGATGACGCTGCGTCCGCGCGCGACGCAAGACCATCAAGTGCATGCTGGGCAATGAACGACGCCGTGCTCCTGACACTTGACACACAAGAGAACGCGATCGTGTGCTGCGTACCCGAGACAGCGCGCGAAGTCGCTCGGTTCCAAACGCGCGGCGCAGTGTGCAGTGCCATTGCAGTCAACAGCTCGTTCCCGCCACTCTCAGTCTCCACGTGCGTCGGAACGCTCTTGCTCGCTGGTTACACTGACGGCGTCCTTCGTGCATTCGACTTGAGCGAGATGAAGCTGCTCGCGCAGACACAACTTCCTCTCCGCCGCTCATCGCTGCGAGCTGGCGCTCGTTCATGCGCCGAGACGAGTCGCCACTGCAGCAACGACAGCGTTCAGAAGACTTTGCGCCTTCAAACACTCAAGCGCAAGCTCCCAGCTGCGAGCGCTTCGCCGCAGCGCCGCCACCAACGCAGCGATGACGATACCGACAGCGCTGGCATCGCACAGATCCACTTTGTCGGCGCTAGCGCTGCTGTGATCGTCCTAGCAGACCACCGCGTCGTGCTCGTGGACCTGAGCGAAGTCGTGCTCGCACAGTCGTCATCGTCCACATCGCAGTCAAGCGCTGCGCGACCGAACCACGCGACGCACCGCGAGCGAGAGATTGTGTACCGCGAGCTCGTCTTAAGCAAGGCGAGTGCGTCCAGCACCTCGCGTCGAGCGCGCACTTGCAACGCCAGCACGCGCATCGTGAGTGTGGACGTGAAGCCACGAGTCGAAGCGAGCTTCTTTCCGTCGCACTTGGCGACAAGAGCGCAGTCACCATCAACAGTGTTCCCGTTCCTCTTGGTCACAGTGACAACGCCAGAGTCCATGGCGACTCGCTCAAACGCCTGTGAGACACTGGGAGCGTCGATGGTCAAGGTCTTTGGATGGAGCGAGATGATGGCTTCGAGGGACGAAGAGCAACTCGCACCGACAGACGAGTGGCGCCTCGACGCGACGCCATGCGCCTCGTTTCTCGCGTGCGAGCAGCCACTCGTGCTCTACGCTGCGACGCGACAGAGCAGCAGCGGCAACGAGCTGCAGCACCACTGGTGCCTCGAAGTGCGCGACTACTTGCAGCAGAGCGTCCTGCAGCGCTTTGATCTGGGCACTGGGTGCTCGAGCGTTCGGAGCGCACCGACCAGTCTAATGCGACTGCGGTGCGGCCCGCACTCGCAGGTACAAAGCGGCAGCAACAGCCAGCGCACGAGCAACAGCACGAGTGACGCCACCACACGCAACGACACGAGCGCACTTGTGCTTCTGGGAGACGCACACGGCGCATTGCTCGCGCTGGATCTGGCAACTCATCAAGCGGTGCCGATCGACAGCACGGCAGCAACGAGACTTGCGCTCATGCCGCCAGAGCAGTCGTCTGCCGTGAGTGCCGACAACCGCGTGCTACTGTCGTCATGGTCAACAGCCAGCAGTCGGCGCCATCGTCGCCTTGCGATTGCAAGCCTTACGTTTGACAGCGCGAGTTGAGACGCACACAATATGCTGAATAGAGAAGCGCAAGAGACTGCTGAAGAGTGGTGCATTCACAATTGAGGCTCGGCATGTGATACGGAGGCAATCTGCTAAGAGAGCGCTACGAGACGTGAGCGCGTTCTGATTAGAGCTCACCGCAGTCCTCGATCACAACCGGCGCGCTACGTAGGCAGTCAAGCGGATAGGTACATGTCAGTGCATGTAGTGAGTGATGCACCACAGGCGAGCGCCAGTGGAACAAGAGCGAGCGAGCGAGCGAGATAGCGAGAGACGCACCGCGTGGCACCCGACGAGCTGCCCTGCGACTCCATCTTCGCGAGCACGTCGTGGCCCTCCGTGACCTGATCACCACAGCACACGACAGTCAGTGCCGCGCGCTTTCAAGCGACTCGTTCGACACACACCCGTGCACGACCGTACCTCGCCAAAGACAACGTGCGCCTTGTCGAGCCACGGGCAGTCGACGGTCGTGAGGAAGAACTGCGAGCCGTTCGTGTTCGGACCGGCGTTCGCCATCGAGAGGATGCCTGGACCCTCGTGCTTGAGCTCGAACTTCTCGTCCGCAAACTTCTCGCCGTAGATGCTCTCGCCGCCCGTGCCGTTGCCGCGCTAGAGGAGAGAGTGAACGAGCAGCAGCACGAGTGTGAGCGCCTGACGCTGCGGCACGCACGTACACGCGAGCTCCTAGCACTAGAGCAAGCGAACAAATGGGCGACGCACCGTGAAGTCACCGCCCTGGCACATGAAGTTCGGGATGATGCGGTGGAACGCCGAGCCCTTGTAGTGCAGCGGCTGCAGTGGAGCACAAGCACACAAGCGTCAGTATGGCGCACGATGCGATCAAGACAGCAGCAGCACCTGATGCGCGACATCACGCAATCGCTGTACGCTATCGACGCACCTTGCCGGACTTGCCGACGCCAGCTTCGCCCGTGCAGAGCTGGCGGAAGTTCTCCGCAGTCTTGGGCACAACGTCCGCACGGAGCTCGAATACGAGCCGACCCGTTGGCTTGCCGCCGATCGAGATGTCGAAGAACACCGACGGGTTCGCGTCGCGCGCTGCGCTGAAGAACGCGACGGGCGCGAACTGCTTGCGCGCAGCGAGTGCAGCAGCTGGCGCGCGGATCTTGAGCATCGAAGCGAGCATCGTGGTCGAGGAGAGCGTGATTGGCGAGATGTGCGGCTGGGAGATCTTTTGAGCAAGTGCCTGCCTCTCGAGCGCACTGATCATTCGTTTCCAGCACACACTTTGAGTTTAGTAAGAAAGCAAGCGAATCGAAACGATGCGCTCCCACCCTCGAGCGAGATATAATCAAGTGAGCTCCCACAAAACCTACTCATTTTGTATTGGGTTTATCCTCCTTCACGCGAAAGAGGAACACCCAAAGTAAGAATTCGACGTTTTGGACGTTATGGACGTTTGGACGTTATTGACATCTGTCGTTTTACAGTACTTCATTATCGACGGCAAGGTCCTGATGATTTTCTCTTGTTGCATTCCCCTGTTAAACCGATAAGTCGGTGCACGCTGCACCGACTTATTGCCGGCCATATTGTACAAATAATATACAGTAATTCTGAAAATAGACACAATACGTGTCTACATTGCGAAATTCAGGATACTTACGCGCCACGTTGTTGGCACCAATAATTTCCTCTCTGAAACAAAGATCAACAGTTATTGTAAAATTTAGGTTTGTTCAATAAGACATCAATATATGGACATTCAATGCTTGATA
>JAASFT010000433.1:0-20128 GCA_023333885.1 Globisporangium parvum
CTGAGACGCCGTCGACCTGGCGCGCAGCTGGCACGCCGACGCTGTTTGACAGCGCGGTCACAGCGATCGCGTTTGCGCCTGTGGTGCTGCGCGACGGCGCGTACGTCCTGGCGATCGGCTTGGAGAGCAGCGCGATCCAGGCCGCCAAGTGCGAGTTGGAATCCTCTGCTACAGTTGGGTATTTGAGAGTCGAATTTGTTCTATTTCGTGCAACAAAAGGTTCTACTCAGAGCGATTGGTGGGACATCTCCAGTTTACACCATTGAGGCAGAGGAGGTCGCTCGCTCTGCTTCGACTCGCCTCGACGGCTGCTGCTGCCTCTCGCGAGCTCCACGGCGCGTCAAGCACCACAACTGCCTGCGTACGTCGCAGCGCCACCTCCTGTTCGCGTGATACGCATTCGACTGCAGCTCTCAGCGCCGCTCGCGTCGTCCTGTCATCTCACGCTCGGTCCATTTGATTGACACGCCAAGAACGCCGCCGTTGCAATGGAGCTCGTGCTCGTGCTGTTCGTGGTCGTCGCGCTTGTCGCGGCGCTCTGCGTCGTGCTGCTCTGCCACGGCCTCGATCCCCTGCGGCTGCTGCGCTCGACGTTCAAGATGCCGCGTCTGCACTTGTCACCGCTCTCGACCGCGTCCGGCGCCGAGAAAGAGGCGCTGCTCGCGAACGGACGCAAAGCGCGTACGTGTGTGCCTCCGTACTGCTTGTCGGCGCCTTGCAGCAGTCTCTCGTACTGACTGCTTGTGCTGTGCGCCTCGTCCACGCCACAGGCATTCGCTTCACTGGCAAAGTGCCGCTGTACACGGACACGATCGCGGAGCTCGCCGAGTGCGCGTCGCCAGGCGAAGTCGAGGCGCTCATCCAGGTCCTGAGCATGCACCGCCTGCTCAACTCGGAGACGAAGGCGCAGCACTTTGCGCACTTTTGCGCGTCGAAGCTCGAGCTCTCGGCGCTCAGCGCGCGCGTGCTCGCGACGATCGTCGCGTCGCTCCAGCCGTTCGCAGCGCACGACGACGTCGCGCAGTGCATCGCGCAGTGCTTTGCGGCCAAGTCGGCGCACGCGTGCCTCGCGCTCAAGAACGAAGTCGAGCGCCAGGTCTCGCTCTTCCGGCTCGTGTACCACCGCATCCGCTCGGCGCGCGTGCGCGACACGATCCTCGCGCACTTTGAGGCGCAGGCGGCTGCAGTGCAGCGCTCGAGCGGCTTCAAGGCGCCGATCAAGCTCGTCTGGTGCGTCCTGCACTTGATGTGATCGAGAGATGGACGGCCCACTCACTCATAGCGTCTGCTTGTGTGTGGGCGGCGTGGCGCAGCGACATCGACGACACGCTGCTGTCCGTGCTCTTTGACACGCGGTACCCGGAGCTGACGGTGTACCCCGGCGTGCACCAGTTTGTGTACGAAGTGCAGCGCCTCACGCTCTCGGACGCAGACCTCGCGGGCGCCAGCGCTCGGCCAGAGCGTGAACATGGTGAGGACGACGACGACGACTCGGACTGCAACACCGTCGACTCGGACGAAGCGCAGCGCAAGCGCGCTGGACGCCTCACGAAGCACCAGCGCATCACGTTCCTCACGGCGCGGCCCGAGATCCTGCGCAAGCGCTCGACGCGCGAGCTGCGCGCCTGTGGCTTTGCCAACTTCACGCGTACGTCCAGCGCGCTGGGAGACGCGCAGGGGTGGTGTGCGCTGGTCGGCGGCACTGACGGACTCGTGTGTGTCTCTCTCTAGTGCTCATGGGCCGCCTCTCGAACGTCATGGGCTCGCGCCGCATCGCTGCTGGGAAGCTCAAGGTTCGTTCCGCGTCCTCACTCTTACGCTTTCGCATCGCACGCGCTGGTCCTCACGCGTGCGCTCGGCTGCTCCGGAGCAGAACTTCACGCGCTTCAAGCGCCTCTTCTCCGAGCACCAGTTCATCTTTGTGGGCGACAACGGGCAGGGCGACATCGACTTGGGCAAGGCGCTGCTGCAGCACCCGCCGCTGTACGCAGTCGCCGCGGTGCTCATCCACGACGTGATCCGGAACCACCGCGGGTCAGGACCGATGAGCGGCACGCCCGGCGCACTGGCGAGAGGCGCGTCGTACCGCTGGCACGAGTGCGACCAGCACGGCATCACGCTCTTCCGCACGTACATCGGCGCGAGCTTCCAGCTCTATACGATGGGCGTGCTCTCGCTCGACGCCGTCGTGCGCGTGGTCGAGAAGACCGCGGCGGCGTTCGAGGCCATCGCGTTCGACTCGCCGGCGCAGAAGCGCAACCTCGCAGACGAGATCATGCGCGACGTCGCAAACGTCGTCGCGGCGCTGCCGAGCAACGCGGCGATGGCGCTCGTTGCGATGCTCCACGACGACCTCGTCACGAGCAGCAGCAGCCGATCGTCTGGCGCCGCGGCAGAGATCGCGCGGCTCGATCCAGCGCCAGAGCCGCTCGACAGTCTTGTCTGAGCGAACTGCGAGTGCCTCGTACGACCCACGCTCATGTACCATACGACCAACAGGCAAGAGCGATCGATGACTGGACTGTAGATGCTCGCGCGCTCTCTCTCTCTCTCGCTCCATTGCCACGTGTGTTGTCCTGGACGCTCGCTACGAGGACCCGTGGCCGTCTGTGCACGCTGAGCGAGACGCAGCGCAGTGGCTAGTCGGCTTTCTTCGAGACGCTGTAGATCGCGCTGTCGATCATGCGCGCGACGGCAAAGACGCCGCCGACGATGGCGCTCGTGCTCGTGAGGAAGTGGAGGAACGACGGCTTCGCTTCGATGTACTCGACTGCGATGGGCGAGAACTCGTACGAGAAGATCACGCCCGGGAAGCTGATCTGCCCCTGGTCGCGCGACTGCCGCACGCACACAACCACACGCGTCAGGCATCAGTCGGTCGCTCTGCGACCAGTTGCTCGAAGAGATCGCACACGCACCTTGCTCTCGTGCTCCGTGACCGAGTACTGGAACGTCGTGACTTCGTCGCCGTTCAGGTAGATGTACTTGGTCGGGACGATGTTCACAAAGTACTTGTACGTCGCCACTGCCAGGGATCCAGCCGGCCACTCGTCAGTCCACCAGTCCAGCAAGGCACGAGGTCGAGGCTCGCGCCACGTGCAGGCGACGTACAGTTGGTCGTGATCGTCTTGGTCACGTCGATGAGCGGCGTCTCCATGTGCGGGATCTGCGGCCCGAACCGGAGGCTGTGGACGACGTGCGAGGCGTTGAAGTTGAGGAACTCGTAGAACGAGAAGATGTTCACGGCGCCCTCGTGCGCGAACATGATGTCGCCCGCGACCTTCTGGACCGTCACGGAGCCGTAGAGGCGGCAGCCTTCGTCGCCGAACGGCTCCTCTTTGATGTCCTCTTTGATCAGGATATCCTTCACGCCCTTCGAGTCGCTCACGTCGATCGCCACGTCTGCCGATGCATGTGCAGACAGAGAGAGAGAGACGCACCGCAGTGAGCCGCTGGTCGCACGTGGTGGCGCAGTGGATGTGCAAGAGACGACTGAGTGGACGCACCGCTGCACTTCTCATGGAGGAACGAGATGTCCACTTCGGCTGTGATCGGGAAGTCTTGCTGGTGTCCCACGCAGGTGAGGGCATTGGCAGCGCACGTGAGCATACAGAGAGAGAGAGAAGCAATAACAACAGACAACAGACACACGCAAGCGCACGCACGCACCGGATCCGTGTCGACGTGCATGCGGTGCGCCACGTCGACTGTCCACCAGACCGAGAACTCGGACACGAGCAGAAAGAAGACGCAGAGACAGCTGATGAGCGTGACGAGTCCGCCGCCGATCGTGCGCTCCTGGATGCCCTCCACGCCCTTGGCGTTGATGTCGAAGCGCCGCCACGAGCCCATGCTGCTGCTGCTTTCGGCTGCTTGTGCCTACGTGTTCAACGCAGAGCTGTGGGTGTCTTCGTATAAGTACGAATATGAGTGTGATGTGGACCACGCGTATCGCCAATGTGCGAGCGTCTGCTCACACACACGCAAGCGACAATGGGCATGCGCAGGAGGCTCGTGGTCGGCGCTCTCGCTGCGTGCGTCGCGCTCGTGCGCGCGCGTGTGCCGCAAGAGACGTCGCAGGTGCTTGTGAACGAGCTCTCGGTCTCCTCTGCAGTGCTCGGAGCGGCAGCAGCAACAACAGAGAGAGACGCGCACAAAGCGGCACTCGCAAGCCACGCCGACGACGACGCAGACAACGACGATGACGACGCTGCGTTCACGTTTGCTGCAGCACAGCAAGAAGCGGCTCGGCTGCTGAGCTCGTACGACAGCGACGCTTTGCTAGACGACGACGATGACGATGACGATGAAGCAGAGGAGGAGGAAGCAGAAGACGACTCAGACTATCGTGCTACCAGTGTTAGCGAGACTGAGGAGCAGGAGGAGGCGCTGGTGTCGATCGAGACGGCAGAGCCCAATGACTCGCCCTCTGCGCCAGTGACGGACGAGCCAACGAGTGATCCGAGCGTCCGTCGCGTCGCGATTCGCTTGACTCGATCAACAGTCGTGAGCGCTGATGCTGCCTCCGATGCAGTCGTGACGAGTGAGCCAGACAAGGAGAGCGCATCGCGAGACGCAGAAGACGACGCGCCGGTGATCGAGAGCGCTGTCGTCGCACTGGACGCTGCAGTCCGTGAAGACGCTGCCACCCGCCAAGCCGATGTGTCCACTGCTGACGAGTCGTCACGCACTGCACCCGTCGACGCCGAAGACGAGCGGAGCAGTAGTGACGCTGCTGCTGTTGTCGCGGAGTCGGACGCTAGCACCGCTGCCAGTGGCTTTGGCGCAGCGCTCGTGAAGATCCGCGCCGTGATCTACCCAGACGCGCCACTGGACGAAGCCGTCAGTGTACGGAGTAGCAGTGACGCGGACGAGCGAATCGACACTGTGGACCTTGTCGATGACGAGTTGCCAGACTCCCCACAGGCGTCCGCTGTTCACAGCGACGAGCAACCGGCAAGTGACGATGCGCAGTCGGTCGTGCTGGACGAAGGCTCCTACGACGCACTCGTGGCGACTGCAGACACTGTCGCGCGTGTCTACGAGTCGCGCCTTCGAGAAGACGCCACTGCGACTTGTGAACAAGACGCGCCAGCTGAGCTCATTGGCGCTGTCACGAGCGTCAGTGAGAGCGAAGTTGTCGATGCAGTCGGCAGTGTCGAGGTCGTCAGTGAGTTGGAAGCAGCGAGCGAGAGCACGGACGCTGCTGTGCTGGCGACCACCGAGTCGGTCGAACCTGTCGAGATTGAGACTGCGAGCAGCCCCGAGACCGAAGAGATGGCAGTCGCAGTCACGGACGTCCAGCAGCCTTCGGCGATCTCGCCACTGGATGCGAGCGCTCTTGACCAATGCCTGTCGCCGACTGAACCTCCGCGTCCAACAGCAGAGGCGACTGAACCAAAGGCGCAGTCGCGAGTGCGCGACGACGCAGACGAACCTGTCGCCCGCAGCAGCAGGAGCAGCTTTCAGGAGATCGCGCTTGAGATGGCGACTGCGATGGAGCAGATCGTGTACGAACTGCGCCTCGGTCGCCGCCCGCAGGTTCCAGTCGCGTTCACAGCTGCTGCTGCGCGCGTGCGAGGGACTGCGCGTGCGTACTCGCGCTCCGTGTCCGAGCCAATCGCAGAGACTGCGCACGCGCTCTCTGCGCTCCTGGCTGCTGCGTCAGCAGACGCAGCGCTGGCCCTAGAGTCAGGACGCGAGCAGGCGCTCGTGGTGAGCGAGCGCATTGGCCACAGTCTCCGCAATGGGAGCCGCTTCGTTCGATCCGTGTCGCACGACGCCATCGACTGGTGCCGCGAGGTCTGGTCGTCGTACGAAGCGGTGCGGGTCGTCGGCCGCAACCTCCGCGGTCTCGCGCTCCTGCTCCTCGCGGCGCTGCTCTTCTGCTCGCTCTACCGCTTCGCTGCTGCTGCTCCAGACGTCGTGCTCACGTACGTCCTGTCGCTCGACGACGTCACGCGCGCGCAGCTCAAGATCTTCGCTGCCGCGCTCGTCGTGCTCGTCGTGTACCACGCGCACGTGCTCGCGTGGTTCTGGCTCGCGCTGCTCGCGACGCTCGGGTACTACTACTGGTCTGGCCACGTCGTCATCACCGTCGAGTTCAAGTGACAGGTCGTCAATAAGTTAGGTCGGTGTGCTCGTCGTGGCTCCTCCGCTGCTGCTGCTCGTCTATCGCTCGCTGTCCACCCACTCGGGTGCTTGTCCATGGACACACTCACGCGCGTGCGTGGGCCTCAGCTGTCATGCGAGCTGCAGTCCTGCGCGCCGCGCTTCGTCGACCTTGTCTTTGCTCATGCGCTTGCAGCCGCTCACGTTGATCGCGACGCTGCGGCTCTGCGCTTCCGTGATGAACGCGTCGAGCGCGGCGTCCGTGAGCTGCGTGCACCACACGAGCAGCAGCTCCTGCAGCTGTTCGCACCCGCGCGCGATGTCGCCAATGCACTTGTCGGTGATGTTCATGCACCACGAGAGGTTCAGGCGCTCGAGCCGCTTCCCGTGCAGTCCGACAGCTGCGACGCCGCGGTCCATGACGAGCGGGCAGTTGCGCAGGTCAAGCTCGCGCAAGTACGGGCACGAGCGCAGCAGCGCTTCGACGCCGACGTCCGTGATCTCGCAGCAGCTGCTGAGCTTCACGTCTTCGAGCCGACGGCAGTGCTTCGCGAGCGCAAAGAGCGTCGCGTCTGTGATCCTGCAGTGCGTCAAGTCGATCGCGCGGAGTGACGAGCCGACTGCACAGAGACTACTTGCTGGCTCATGCGGGTCCGCGAGCTCGTGCTGGTCCCATGCCGTGAACGCAGTGTCCGTGATGTCCATGAACGACAGGTTCAGGCGCTGGAGCCGCGGGTTCGAGCGCACGAGCGCGCGGATCGCACTGCTCTCGATCTTCTTGCACTTGGCAAAACTCACGTCGGTGAGCGACCGGAACGAGCGCGCGAGCAAGAGCACGAGCTCGTCCGTGAGCTGCGAGCACCGCGCTAGACTCACGACTTGGAGCGACGTCGCAGCGCGCAGTGGGCACAGCTCGGGCTGGAACGCAGCGTCAGTGATGTGGCGGCAGCCGTCGAGACGCAGCGTCTGCAAGTGCGCGCAGCCCTGGAGCACGGAGCGCACGACCGAGTTGGTCACTTGCGAGCAGTTTGTCAGGTCCAAGCAGCGCTGTCACAGAGAGCGAGAGCAGCAGGCGTCGTGTCAGCAGCAGAGCCTCTAACGCACAGAGTCCGCAGCAGCAGAAGCGATGCGAACTCACCAGCTGCGGACAGCGCGCCGGGATCTGGCGCAAGATCGAGTTGCGGATCGCGGAGCAGCCCTCGAGCTTGAGCACGCGGCGCGTGACGACGAAGAACGTCGCGAGGCGGTCGTCTGTGAGCGTGTTGGACGCGATCATGCCTGCGAGCACGCTCATCACGAGCTCCTCTGGCAGGCGCCTGAGCAACGAAGCGAGCGGGCGGTCGCAGCAGAGTGTTAGATCGCTACGCACGAGGTAGTTCGTTCCATGAGCGCGACGAGCCGCACCGGAGCACGATCGTGAGTGCGCGTGGAGGCGCGCCGCGCGCGAGCTTCGTGACGCAGAGCGCCGTGAGCGACGGCACGGACTGCGCGCGCATCTGCAAGTATCTGTCGGCGGTGGTGGCGTACGGCGCCAGTTGAAAAGTGCGGCCGTCGGAGCTCGAGCAGGTCCGCGACACGCGCTCGATCTGCTCCTGTCGACGACCTTCCTGGACGATTGTGTGAGGAGCAATGCGGCTCCAGTCGCATGCACGTCGTGTGGTTTCCACCACATATGCAGATTTCAAAGGACCCCTGTCTATCCAGCGTGAGAATGTGTGCATTATAGTGACTACGACGATTCGAATCAGGCACATAAAGAGGGATTCCTATATCTGTCACTGATAATCGCGCATACTGAAACAAAGTCAAACCGAGCTTTCTCACTCGCAAAGTGAGTGAAGGTGGTGTGTCTCTGCGAGAGGGCACATGGCTACCCCTCCGCGCTCATGCGCCACGTGAATGCGCTTGTGGTGATCGCGCGTCACGCAGCAGTCGAGCTATGGCGCTCAGAACTAGACGCAGGCGAGTGAGCTGTCTCAGCTGCCTCCTCCATTCGTTCAGCAGGCGACAGAGACGCAAGTGGGTTGACAAGCGACTCGATTGATCGGTGCGTCGAAGTACGAAGACGAGCCGCAAGCGATCGGAGACGACACGCGCCTGCGGTCGCTCGCAATGCGTGGAGCGCTAGTTCTGCGTGAGCGACAGGTACGAGTTCCACCAGAGCGCGACGGCGTTGCCTGCACGCGGCATCACAGCGCGTCAGTGGGACGTCGAATCCATCGACCCGAAGGCTCAGCGTCGCAGCTAGAGACGCACCCCAGAGCACGCGGAGCTGCGGCGGGACGTAGTGGAACGAGAGCCATTGCGTGATGGTCCAGACGCGCCAGTTCATGAGCAGCGCGCCAACGTACACGCGGCGCAGGTTCTCCGATGATGCTTCGACGCTCGAGCCGCGCATCACGCCGAGCTGTGCGCATACACGCATGCAGCATCCAGGTCAGGAGATAGACAGCAGTAGGAACCGAGTCAACGACGCGTTGAGCGACAGCGTACCGAGAAGATCGTCAGTGCGGTGAACGGCGGCGTGTAGACGAGTCGGTCGAGCAGCAGCTTCTGGTTTGGCGTCTGTCGTCCATCGCGTCAACGCGCACGTGAGCCGAGTGCGCGAGCAACACTGCGCGATGCAGAGCAGCGAGCGAGCGGCGCGTACCAACTTGGTCTTCGTCAAGCGCTGGGTCTCGAGCAGTCCGTACCAGTAGTGGAGCAGCGGTCCTGTCACGACTCCGCTGCGCACGAGAGGCACGTGTCCCAGCTTTAGGACCGACGCAACTGCTCGCAGAGCAGATCACATGCAAGCGCACCCGAACGTGAAGAACGCGAGCATTTGGCGCAGCGAGAGTCCCTAAGCAAGCAGCAGCAGCGCGGGTCGTCAGCTTCGGATCGCACACTGCGTCGGTTGCTGGCGCATTGCAAACGCACGCGCAGCGTCTTGTGCTTCAAGTAGTGACCTAGAGCCATGCGGCGAAAGCGAAGCGATTGCGTGAGTCTGCGGTGGCAAGAGGCTCTAGACGCAGCGCAGCCGCCGCGTCGAACGCACCGAGCACTTCGCCAAGCATCGCGACTGTCGCAGACGTCAGTGCTTTCGTGCTGCAGAGAAACAAACACGTTAGTGGTAGATTTGCGTCTCGTGGTGCGTGTGCTCGTGGGGAGCAGCAGCTCACACGCGTGAACGGAATGTAGCGACCGAGTGCGCGAGTAGCGTACCGCACAGGGTTCTTCTGCAGCGCCACTTGGTATTGCTGCATTGCAGTGCACAGAAATGTGTCTGAGAGCCGCTCAAGTGAGCGTATGGAGGTGCTGCGTGCAGCCGCACCTGCCACGGAGACGCCATCGCTTCGTCTTCGTCAGGCAGTCAGGCAGTCAGTCGTGAAGCTCTTGACGTCGCACTGCAAGTCGGTGAATGCGAATGCGAGCAAATGGGTAAAGTGAACTGGTCTAAAATGGTAAATATACTATCTATAGGGTCAAAGATGCAATGATGCTGAAGCAATAGTCCATTTGGCAAAGGTTCTGTCAAGTTGCCGATCAAAATCGCAGTTGTAGTGAATGTTAACATTCGACACACACCACCAAAATGCAAGTCAAGTGTCGACCTCTCCCACGCACACACCTGACTTGGCAAGTGTATGCGCGCTGTTCTCGCAGCCATTCTCCCCCTCATCGTCACGCGCGCAGATCGAGTGAGCATGAGCGAGCCCGTGGCTGCGGCGCCGGCGCCGAGCGTCAACTACTACGAGGTGCTCGGCATCTCGAAGAGCGCGAGCGAGCTCGAGATCAAAGGCGCGTACCGCAAGCTCGCGCTCAAGTACCACCCGGACCGCAACGCCGGGAGCGACGAAGCCGCCGACCAGTTCAAACAAGTCTCGACTGCGTACGCCGTGCTGAGCGACCCGAACAAGCGGCGGCAGTACGACGTTGCCGGCGATGCCGGGAAAGACGCCGAGTTCGAGTCCGTGGACGTCGAGTCCATGGGCGGCTTTGGTCGCGTCGTCGGCGCGCTATTCACGAAGATCGGCATGCCGATCCCGACGCAGATCTCGCAGAGCGTGCTCTCGGCCGCGCGCGACTTGTGCGACGAGCGCAACAACGCAGCGACCAAAGTGCCCGTGACGCAGCTGTACTTTGGGAAAGAGAAGCACGCGCGCGTGGACAAGCAGGACGCGCACTTCTACCGCATCGCGGTCGAGAAAGAGCGCGAGTCGCTCGTGTTCATGTGCCGGTCGGCGACGAAGAGCAAGTTCAAGCTCGTGCTGTTTGACGCCCACGGCGCCGTGCGCATGGTGCAGGAGAGCGTGAAGAAGGCCAAGTGCACCGCGGCGGACATGTACATCTCGAGCGACGTCGAGCTCATGGACCTGAACGACGTGTGGCCGCCGCACATGGCGTCGAGCGACTCGGACTTGCCCGAGCTCTTCAGCAAGCTCTCGACGTTCGAGGTCAAGCGCACGATCCCGCTCGAGAAGGGCGAGCACCTCTTCTGCGTCTACGGCGACAACTGGCTCTCGGCCGTCAAGTACTCGATCAAGTGCATGAAGATCGACGTCAAGTCGAGCGCGCTCCAGGCGATCCAGGCGAACGAGCAGGAGCTCGTGGCGATCAAAGACGACCTCAGCGCGCTCCAGCGCGAGTACGTCGCGGCGAAGCAAGTGTTTGAAGAAGTGCTCGGCCGCGTCGACGCGACGCAGAAGCGCACGGACGAGCTGCTGCAAGCGCGCGAAGCCGCGTACGACCACTTCCTCCAGGGCTGCGACGCGAGCAACTCGATCGGCAGCGGCGTCGTCTACGGCGCGGCGTCGCCGGACCGCAAAGCGTCGTTCAGCGATGCGCCGAGTCCCGCTGGCGCGAGCGGCTTCCGCACGATGTTTGGCTTTGGCAAAGGCCTGTTTGGCGGCAGTGCCGCGCACGAGCGCACGAGTTCGTTCGACGCGTCGACTGCGTCGGCAGCGAGCAGCGCGCGCAAGTGACCGCGCAGTAGCATTAGAGAGTCATTCCTTCCTTCATACTGAACTACCTTTGTACGCGACGCCATATCGTTGTATTATTCTGTCGCGCTCAGTAGTTGCTCAAGAGCCGCTCGCGCTTCGGGTCGACGTCCGGCAGCGCGCGCGCCATCGCGTACGCGTGGGCGACCCAGGGGAAGTACGCGAAGACGAAGAGGAGCTGCCCGACGAAGAACGCCGAGCCGAAGAGCGGGACGTTCACTGCGAGCGTGTTGTAAAAGTGCGCGAGCTGCGTCATGCGGCAGTGCTGCTGGAGCGTCCCGGTCGCACGCGCGTCGGCTTCGCTCCTGGCCGCTTCCGCGAGCGTACAGGGCTTCACGAGGCCGCTCGCCGCGTCGACGTACGCCTGGTGCCCGAACGTCGCGTACTGCGGCGCGAGTGTGAGGACGCTGAAGAGCGCGACCATGGCCATGTAGATCATCACGAGCGACACGACGGTCATGGTCGACGACGACGTCAGGCGCGGCTGCAAGCGGTCCATGCGGAAGCAGAGGAAGCGCAGGCCGTGGCGCGTGAGCACGACGAAGGCGACGAGGAAGAAGTAGAGGAAGAGCACGCCGAAGAGCACGTAGTCGAGCGGGAAGACGCGCGACGCGAGCACGAGCAGCGCGTCGATCGGGTTCGGGAACGCCGGCGCGTTGAGCAGAAAGCCCTGCGCGTAGCTCGAGTGCAGGAGCTTGTCGAGACTCGTGATGAGCAGCGACACGAGCAGCATGAGCGACAGCAGCAGCAGCAGCACGCCGATCGGGATCTTCCAGCACGACAGCTGCGTCCCGAGCGTGAACTGCTTCAGGTTGGCGTCCAGGACGCTGCGACGGTCGGCGAGGATCTGCTCGCGGAGCTTGAGCTGCTCGAGCCGGTCTTTGTCCGCAGCGCTGAGCTGCTGCACCGTCGCGTAGCGTCGCAAGATCGTCTCTTTCGTCTGCGCCGTCGCCTGCGTTTCGACCGCGTTCTCGTGCAGCAGGTCCTGGAACGTCGTGCGGGTCTCGTCGTTGCCGTGGTCCTCCATGAGCAGCCCCACGAGCGGGACGCTGGCGATGCCGCGACTCGCGACGACGACCCAGAGGTAGAGGCCAAAGAGCACGAGGATGCCGATGAGCAGGCGCAGGAGCATCTCCAAGTCCGACGAGATCTTGAGCAGCGGCTTGAGCCACTCGACGTCGCTGCTCACGGGCTTGCCGCAGAGTAGCACGATCATCGCCATGAGCATGACGAGGCTGAAGCCGAGGAAGAAGCACGCCGTGCGCTTGAGCGCCGCGCCGAAGCGCTGCTTGGCCGAGAACCGCATGGTCAAGTGCGCGATCTCGGTCTGCTTGGCGTAGTTGTACACGAGCGGCGCGCCGACGAACGAGTACGCCGCGAGCACGGCAAAGTAGACTTGGTAGAGCGCTTTGAGCGCCTGCGCGCTCGCGTGCACCTCTGGGAGCGCATTCTCGAGCAAGTAGACGTCAACCGGCGCAGTGAAGAGACAGAGGAGCGAGAGGTAGAGTGCGAGGATGCAGATCGCGTTCACAAACTTGGACGAGATCTGCAGCGGCGCGGCGCTGATCGTCGACGTCGCTGCGAACGCTGGGAGACTCGACGTCGCAGCATTCCTGGGCTGGAAGTAGAGCACGAGGAAGGTGCTGAGTGCGAGCAGCGCCAGCGCTACGCTCGCGTACAGGAGCCACACGAGGAGCGTGTGGTGGCTGACGCTGCCGAGCGTGCGCGCGAGCGCCGACGTCGCGTCTGCAGTCGCGGTCTCTGTGCGCAGCAGCATGCTTCTTCGCGTTCTTGAAGAGAAATGTCCTAATGGCCAAGAGAACAATCATTTACGGCTGTAGACTAAACAGCTTGGTTGGCTTTCATAAATCGGCACAAAATAACAATCATTGACGTCTGTAGACTCATCAAAACTCAAAAATTACTGGAAAAACCCAGTGAGCAGCACCCACTTGGCAAGCATGCTGACGTACGAAGCGTTCTGCTACGAATGCGAGCAGCTCATTGCGCTCGTGCGTCGAGTCGCGCGCGCAGACGACTCCGTTGCGGAGTGGCAATGGCGCCATGGCGCTCGGCCGGTGCGTGCATCGTGTCGCTGCGAACCATGTCGCCGCCTTTTGCTGCAGGACACCATCGCACCGACGTCAGAACTGCTGTGCTGTGTGGCGCGCGCAGCACTTGGTCGGCAATGCATTCCTAGTGTCGACTGCAAACGTGCGCGAGTGGTGCGTGGGCACACAGAACGCGCGCGTGAAGGATGGCGAGGCGGCTGAGCTCGCTGGCGACATTGACGATCTGCTCGTGCAGCATGAGGTGCGTTCGCAGTCTGTGAGAGAGCAGTGCCGTGCATGAAGTGTTTGTGAAGCGCGTGCCAGTCGTGGATCTCATGCTTCATGGTGTGTGGGTGTGTGTGACTGTCGATAGAGTGATGAAGCGACCATCCCAGCTGCAGCACTGAGCGACGCGAACGACAGAGAGACCGAGACTGTCGTGTGCGAGTTCCACATCGTGTACCACGCGATCTACCAGACCCCAGCGCTGTACTTTCGTGCATCGAGGCTCGATGGCAGTCCGTTCCAAGTGGACGCGCATGTGAGCGGCCTGCAGCTCCCTGGAAGCAAAGCAGAAACGACGTTCGTGTCAATGGAGGCGCACCCAGTGCTCGGGACGCCGTTCTGGCTCCTGCATCCGTGCGAGACGACCGCTGCGATGGAGCTACTGCTGAAGGAACAGCGCAGCGATGCGCCAGTCGCGAGTCATCACCACGAGCAAGCGTCATACCTCTTGGCGTGGCTGAGTCTCGTTGCCCCAGTGACGCAGATCGACGTCTTGGAGTTGGCGAGGTCGGTCAAAGGAGACGCGACGTGGGAGACGTAGTGCGATCTCGCGCACACGTCGGCGGCGTCCAGTGACCACAGGCAGCAGCACGAAGCAAAGTGCGACCGGTGACCCAAAAAATGAATTTATTCGACCAAGACGACGCACTCGCGCCGACGCAGCGCTGTGCGAGCGCTGCGCGGCGCCAGTGCGATCCTCCCAACTCGCTCGCTCACTCGCTCTCTCGCTTCTGTTCGCTCCCGCGCTCGCTCCTGCGCGCTCTTGCGACGTCTCTTGTTCGTTCCCTCACGTCTGCGGCTGCTCGCGTGACTCGTGGCGCCGTCGTCGTCGGACGCATCACAGAGAGACTGCAGTCAGTGTGCAGTTTCTCTGTGACGCTCGCTGCTGCTGCTGCCCGGACGCTTAAATAAGATCCGCCACGTTCATCGGCATCTCATCGATCTGCGTGTTGTAGAACTGCTCAATGTCGCGCAGGTACCGCACGTCGTTCTGCGTGAGGAAGTTGATCGCGACACCCTTGCGACCGAAGCGGCCCGAGCGACCGATGCGGTGGATGTAGTTCTCGCGGTTCGTCGGGAGGTCGTAGTTGATCACGAGCGAGACCTGCTGCACGTCAATGCCACGCGCGAGCAAGTCGGTCGTGATGAGCACGCGCGACGAGCCCGAGCGGAACTCGCGCATGATGATGTCACGCTCGCGCTGCTCCATGTCGCCGTGCATGGCCGAGACCGTGAAGTCCTTCGACTGCATCTTCTCCGTGAGCCAGTCGACCTTTCGGCGCGTGTTGCAGTAGATGATGGCCTGTGTGATCGTGAGCGTCTCGTACAAGTCGCAGAGCGTGTCGAACTTCCACTCCTCGCGGTCGATCGCGATGAAGAACTGCTTGATACCTTCAAGCGTCAGCTCGTCGCGCTTCACGAGAATGCGGATCGGCTCGCGCATGAAGCGGTGCGTGACCTCGAGCACGTCGAGCGGCATCGTCGCCGAGAACAGCGCGACCTGCACCTTCTCCGGGAGGAACCGGAAGACCTCGTAGATCTGGTCCTTGAACCCGCGCGAGAGCATCTCATCGGCCTCGTCGAGCACAAAGAGCTTCACTTCGTCCGTGCGCAGCGCGCGGCGGTTGATCATGTCGCCCACGCGGCCCGGCGTGCCGACGACAATGTGCACGCCCTGCTGCAGTGTGCGGATGTCGTCGCGCACCGCGGTACCGCCGACGCACGCGTGCACCTGCACGCTCATGTAGTCGCCGATCGCGACGATGACCTTCACGATCTGCTGCGCGAGCTCACGCGTCGGCGCGAGAATGAGCGCCTGCGTCTCCTTGAGCGACACGTCGATCTTCTGGAGGATCGAGACCGTGAACGTCGCGGTCTTGCCGGTACCCGACTGCGCCTGCGCAATGCAGTCGTGGCCGAGGAGGATCGGCTTCACGGCGCGCTGCTGGATCGCCGACGGCTTCTCGAAACCGTACGCGTAGATGCCGCGGAGCAGGTCCTCGCGCAGGTCCATGCCGTCGAACGACTCGATCACTTCGTCCCAGTTCGTCTCAATGTCGCCCTCGTTGATCGGGATCGCGCCTTCCTGGCCTTCCTCGGCAAAGTCACTGCGCCATTGTCGTCGCGAGCGGAGGTAGAGAGCGAGTGAGCTCGAGTATGCACACACTTGCACGTCGCACTGTGTCGCGAGGTAGCCCACACACACATTCATGCAAACAAGCACACGTCGACGTACGCAGGCTTGCGGTCTTCAACGTCAGCCATGTTGGATGGATAGATGGGTGGAGTGGTGGTGGTGGTGGTGGCGAGCGGGGTGGTCGTCTCGCTTCTTCTTGGAGTCTTAGCTTTTGCTGGCGAGTCGCAGGGGGAGGTCAACGATCGTCGCAGCTACGATTGAGCTTGGCGTTTGTATGACGCGAGTTCCTGGCCACCCACATCCACTGCATGTGTCGATGCAATAGTGCAATAAACGAGGTGTGTTTGACTATAGAGCGATAAACGAGGGAAACCATTCGTTTGACACACAAAGAACTTGCACAGAGTATTCGCTGCGATGAACAATTTTGAGTCGAAAGGAATGTTGGTCAGTTGGTATAAACCAACAATACCAACTATTAGATGGCTAAAGTGTACAAATACAATATAGTATTTAGCAATATAGACTCAATACGAGTCTACATTGCGATATTTGAGATACATACTCGCCAAGTTGTAGTTGTTGGCACCAATATTCTCCTGTCAGAAACAAAGTTAGAGAGCTATTGTACAATATCGTTTCTCCATTCAGTATATATTCATTGAATGAAATATACTTATGGAACTCATGTTTTCGATTTTCAAAATGAGAGCTTGGATTGCTTTTTCACATATACTCGTTCCTATCGAAATGAATCTTGATGTTGGTAGATCACATCAATGAAGCGCATAGTGACTGGTGAGATGCATGGTGTTGTATCGCATTTCGCATGAATAGTGCAATCGCAAGTTGCAAAATTGAGTGTACGCTGACCAAAGTTTGAGTGTATGTTGACCAAAGGTCAGTAGATGTCTCTACATACTGAATTAGTGTATTCCTCAAATGTATATATTTTGAGATTTGTATCGATTGAATTTGATGTGACCAAAACATAGTATTGGTTTGAAGACCAATATCAGGATCGGGGCCGAACCATTTCTCATTTTTCGCCCTCTCAACAAATGATTCCAAATCCACTTTTTCTCTACTTCTTTTAAACAGGGAGCATGTCCAATTCGGACATGGTCTCAACTAGATTATATATTATGTGTACACGCTACATTCATCCACTTACATCCATCAAGTAGTTGCGACCACTTTTTCACCAAGCGGTCGATCGGATACAAACATCCATATAAACGAAAGCTCCATTGAGCTCCATTGAGCTCCTTTGAGCTGCTCCTCGATGGCGTCGTTGCTTCCGGCTGCGCAGCGCGTGCTGCAGCTCCTGGCTGCAAGTCTAGTGCCTGTTGACGCTGCTCATGCTGCGTCTGAGCGTGAGCTGCAAGAGATGCTCAAGACGCCGGCGTCGATCGCGCTGCTCGCGCCTTTGCTGCCCCACGTCGTGCTCTTGCCCGACGGCAGTAACAACGCACTCGTAATGCAGCAGCTCGACCCGAACGTGCGGCTCATGGCGGTGCTCTGGCTCAAGCAGCTCCTCAAGCAGCAGTGGAAACAGAGCGGCGAGCACTTGAGCGAGTCCGAGCGCGCGCAGATCAAGCACGCGCTGCTCTTTGCCGCGCTGCACGAGCCGCACAGTACGATCGCTTTGCACCTGGCGCTCGTGCTCGCACACATGGCGCGCGCCGAGTTCCCAAACCAGTGGCCGTTCGAGCAGCTCTTCGCGCCGGTTCTGCAGGCGCTGCAGACGAGCGTCAAGCAACAGGTGCAGACACAGGACCACCACTCGCATCTGCTCGAGCAGCGCAGCATTGATCTGACGCACCGTCTCGTGAAGGAGCTCGCGACGCGGCGGCTCCTGATGCACCGCAAGCAGTTCGCGGCGCTCAGTGTGCAGATCCTGCCGCTGCTGCTGCAGCACTGGAACGCGACGGCGACGCGCGTGAGCGAGCACCTCTTCGCCCTCTGCGCACTCCCAACGACTGCGGCCATGGCAACGCCCACAGCTGCAGCCTTGCAGCTCGGGACCGAGCGCTTGACGCTGCTCCGCACGCTCACAAAGCTCCTTGCGACGCTGTTCATGAACGCGTTCCGCGACCTCGCGAGCCTCCAGACCGGCGAGCTCGTGCGTGCGGCGCTCATCCAGTTCTACGAGCGCCTCGAGTCGCTCGTGCGCTTCCGTCACGCGGCACTCGACGCTATTGGCGCGGGTGCCGACTGCGAACGTCCAGACGTCGCAGCGCTCCTCGTAGCGGTCGACAAGTGCTTGCACCGCGTCGCGAGCATCGTCGTGAGCGTCCAGAAGGCGTACCCGATCGAGTTCCGCGACTACCTCACGCCGTTCCTCACGCTCTTCTGGCACGTCCTCGGTGCGCTCGTGCCATCGAGTCCGCTTAGAGCAGCCGCAGCTGCAGCTGAAGCGCCGCGGCATCTGCAGATCGAAGCGCTCCAGTTCTTTGCGAACGTCCTCGGCTGTCGACTCTACAAGCGCGAGAGCCTCGCTGCGTCCGCTGATGACGCAGGCAGCGCGCGCGTCGTGACGAAAGTCATCACTGCGACTGGCGACGTGAGCCTCACGGACGCAATGGTGCTCGACGCGCTCAACGCAGTCACGAGCTTCTTTGAGGCGCCGGGCGAGAACCGCTTCGCTGTGCTGCAGCAACTCACGGTCATGCAGTACATGCGCCTGAGCGCGACGGACCTCGACGAGTGGGCGAGCGACCCAGAGGCTTTCGCCGCGCTGAGCGAGAGCCTCACAGCGAGCGAGTCCGTGCGCGCGTGCGCCGAGAACCTCTTCCTCACGCTGCTGCAGCACTACCCGGAGCAGACGATCCCGGGGCTGACGCAGATGACTGCGGCTGCGTCTGCATCGCTCGTCGAGATCGCTGCGAGCAATGGCGCGAGTGGCGACGATGCGCGTGTCCTCGACATTGACGCCGTGCTCCTGGCGATCGGTCTCGGCTGCTACGACCTCCACAGCGTCTTTGAGTTCGAGCCGTGGTTCACCGCGAACCTCGTACCGATCCTCGCGAGTCCGGTCGCAGCCATGGGCGCTGTGCGCGGACTCCCCGTGCTGCGCTACCGCATCGTCTGGCTCGTGAGCTGCTGGCTCGCGCAGCTCTCGACCGACATCCGCCCGCTGCTCTACGAGACGCTCGTGAACCCCACGGCGTTCTTCCAGAGCCGCGATGCGGACGCCGCGCTCAAGCTCCGTGTCGTGCAATCGCTCGAGGCGATCGTGAGCGACTGGGGCTTTGAACCTGACGCCTTTGCGCCGTTCCTTCCGCGCGCGCTCGAGTGCCTCTTTGCGTTCTTCCCGCAGACCGAGACGTCGGAGAGCAAGATGAAGGTCCTGAGTTGTCTCGAAGCGATCATCCAAGCTGCGCGTACGCACGCTGTGGGCCTGAGCGAGCAGATCAGTGCGCCACTGCCAGCGATGTGGATGGCGGACAGCGACGCGAGCAACTTGGTGCGCGGCAAGATCCTCCAGCTCCTCGCGACGCTCGTGCACTGCGTCAAGGACGAGCAGCAGCAGAGTGTTACTACGGCCGCGGCAACTGGCACTGGCGTCGCCAAGCTCGTTGAGATGTGTCTCCAGGTCGTGCGGTTCGCGACCGACGTGAGCAATCCGGACGAGGTCTTCCTCATGGAGAGCGGCCTCGAGGTCTGGAGCGAAGCGCTCGGCGTCTCGACGGTCTACACTGAAGAGCTCCACGTGCTGGTTCCGAACCTCCTCCGCTTGATGGCGCGCGACTACGAGCACGTGACGCTCGCGCTCAGGATCCTGGCGCAGTACTTGCGCCTCGGCGGCGCGCACTTCTGGCAGGCGTACCACGCGAGCGTCGCGGAGCTCCTGGGCAACGTCCTTGGGAACGTCAAAGCCGAAGCCGGCGTCCAGCTCGCGCGCACACAGGAGCTCATCGTTGCGCTGTTCCCAGCCGAGCAGCTCGCAGCGTGCGCGCCGGTGCTCACGCGCATGGTCGAAGCCTGCGCACTGTTTGTCCAGCGAGACGCTGGTCGTGAGCCGGAGATGGTCGTCGTGGCGTACTTGAGCGTGCTCGCGCGTCTGCTGGTGCACCACACGGACTTTGCACTCGCGCACATCCTCCAGCGCGACGCCGGTGTGCTCGGCGGTGTCGTCGTCGAGCTCATGCTCGTCAAGTTCTTCAGCGTCGGTTCGTCGTCGCTCAACCTCGTGCGGCGAAAGGTCTGGGCTCTGGCGCTCTGCACAGTGCTCCCAGTCTTGAGCGACGCGCACATTGAGACGGCAGGACAGATCCTCGAGCTCACGACCGAAGTCTTGGACGACGAGCGCGAGAGCGTCGCTGATGCGACTGATGACGACGACAGTGTCAGTAACTCTGGTGCCTACCGCGCGTTCCGAACGCACAAGGCGTCGTCGAGCAAGGCTGCGGCGGCAGTGGGCGAAGAAGACCGCCGCGTCCAGCGGACGGACCTCAAGGCGTTTGCCTGTGCGAAGCTGAGTGAGCTCGCGGCGCGACTCGGCCACGCGCGCTTCGACCAGTTGCTTCAGACGGTCGACAGCTCGGTCTTGCGCACGC